>CAEMYA010000116.1:686041-732511 GCA_903131615.1 Diplodus sargus
TTTTTTTCTCGAAAAAAGAATCCAACTCGACTCTCGCAGCGATTTGTCAGAGCGAAATTAGAATTTGTTACACGCTCATGTGAATATACACATGATTAAAGAGAGGCGCATCTGGCTATTGACTGGCTCCTTCTATTTACACAAACACACACACACACACACACACTCTGGAGACTGCCAGCTCTGTGGGAATGCCTCCCGTTCTATCTGCAGCGCGGCACACGGCGCATGACAGACGACCACCTGCGCCACCTGAGCGGAGCCATTGTGCGCGTTCCTTATCGCGCTGGTCCCAGTTCTCTGCATGCGGACGGTCCCACATCGCTCACATTGTTGCTGCTCCCTCACCCATCCGGCGGGGCGGTGGGGTTTTAGCAGTTTGCAGGCGGCGGGTTGGGTGGGGGAGGGGGGGTCGCACCACATGTGGCACTCTTATCGCTCCCTCTGGAAACAGACACCACACCTTCTGGTTCCTGGGAGAAACTGAGCACCTCTGCTTTTTTTTTCCACCTCCCCAGCTTTTTCTCCACACGAATTCCCGAATAAAGTCGTGCAAACCGTTTGTACCCAAGAGTTTCGTCAGTAGAGAGGTCGTTATGTTTCCTAGTATGCGACTAACCGAGACATCACGAGCTGTAACTTGCACATTTCGTGAACCCAAATGAAAAACAGGCTCAATTGGTATCACTCAAAGATAGAAAACCTTGAACTCAAAACAGCACACAGTCAATTAAAGTACGAAAAATTTGCTTTTTTTTGTCATACATGCATTTCTAAGTTTATTTTTTTAATGTGATGCAATAATTCACTCCATGTGTTAAAAATACAACCAAAATGCAGTATTTGGTTACCCTAAATGATGTAATGGTGCATCTAAATGAGGTGACAGCCCAGTTTGGAGACCTGCATCTTGTCTTTATGTCATCCTGTATAAGTTGTGTAAATGTTGGCTGTGCTCCGTTACATCCGTCCTCCTCCGGCTCCTCTTACCTTCCAACTGCTCCCCTTTATACCCAGCATCTTTTATTCCACAACATCTTCCTCTCCCGCTGCCGCTCCCTGCAGCTCCACTCTTTCTTTTTCATGCCCGGTTTCATCCTCTTGTTTTTCCTCCATTACTGAGAACTCAGATCTTTAGTCTTCTTTTCTCCCCGTCAGAGAGGAGGTGCTAATGGGTCGCGGACCAGCCGTGACCCAGTCTGTTGCGTGCTTCAGAAAACTTTTAGCCTCTATAAACAATTCAGCACTCTGCTGCGGAGATGAAGGAAAGAAAAAAAAAAAGACCTTTGGTGCTGTTTAAAAATCAGATTTTATCCTGCCTGCCTGCTTAGCCAGCATCGGGTCAGAAGAGGATAAGCTGTAAAGAATAATTATTCACAATCCTCTCACAAGTGATTTGACTCGACACTTAAAAAGGAGAAAAAGAACAAATCAAAGCCTTATTTTCTGCATTTTACTGTCTCGCTCACATTTTTAGACATTCTTGAGTGCAAAGAGATGCTGATATACTTCTTTCCTACATTAAAAGAGAACATGATCAGTGTTTTTGGTGAGGATACCTTAAATCTGGCTTTATTACACTGCAAATTCGCATTACCTTTTAACGATTACGACAGTCTTCTCTCCAAGATGGAGATTTTTGAGACATTTTCGATGATGCTATCATGTGTAATGTTTGCTGAATTAACAAGTAGGCCAAAGTAGTTAAGGATGTGTTTTAGAAAGTGCTTCACACGAATGATAAAGTCTCTGCTCGCGCAACAAGTCTCAAAATTAAGCGTTTCTTTCATGGAGTCTGGGGAATTTCTCACAGGAGAACAAAGAAGTACTGTTTATTAGTCACTTTTTACTGTTTTTCCTAAATCTGACACGTTAACCATCAGTGAAATGTTGTCTTCTTTTCTAAACGTGCTATAAATGGTCAGTGTGTTCAAAGCAGACACAAAAGCAGCATCGGCCTCGACATACAGACTCTTTTTACAAGTAAAGAAACAACTCATTGTGTTGCATTTAATGCCGAATTCACACAAAGGCTTGTGTGACTTAGAATTCGCTATGGCGTTTTTTTGCAAAGTTTGTTTAGTTTCTCCTCACGCAGCAACTCCTAAAATAACGTGATTTGTAAAGGGAGTCTGGGAACATTGCGCTTACTTACCGCGTGTTCACCAAACAACTGCTGCACTCTGTCACTGTATGCTCTAACTTTCAGCATCAGCCTGCAGGACTTCCCCACTTTTCCTCCCGTACAATCACAGTCAAGTAGCGGCTGTTAAAATATTTGGCTGCGTGCTCGATAATCAGCTGAAAATCCGGAACTCTTACTGCACAATCACT
The DNA here is from genome assembly GCA_903131615.1 of Diplodus sargus. NCBI lineage: Eukaryota > Metazoa > Chordata > Actinopteri > Spariformes > Sparidae > Diplodus > Diplodus sargus. The sequence continues at coordinate 688,376 of CAEMYA010000116.1, forward strand.
TTCCACTCAGAGAATAGCTAATGAGCGACAGCGCTGCTGACTTGTCCTTAAGCACAGTGTGACTCTTGCAAAGGTCTTGGCTGAGCAGCTCTCGAAAACTTTCATAAAGTACAATGTTTTTGGCTTGAACATTATTCAAGAGTACTATAGCAGCACTTCTTCCTCCGGGGGCTTAAAACATGAGCCGGTGTCATTTAGGATGTGCAACAGTGCTGGTGGGTGCTTAACCTCGGTGCTCCAGCGTGGCATGTGATTCACGAAGCTGTGTGACAAGCTGCTGGGAAAATGTTTCACAGGACCTTTCGTGCAAAGTTCAAGTACTTGTTTTCTGGAATTGGAGGCCTCGCCTGAACCGGACAAATGTATTCAATGCTTATGCTGTTTTTGACAGTGACAGTTAATTTGGCTCTGACCTCATGTCAACATTAGCATTAAAATTGTGTTCCAGGATGAGAAAAGCTAACCCCAGCATCGGAATTAAATGGCACAGGTTATGAACAGTATGGCAAAATTTAAATATAAAGGACTAATTCAAACATGGCTTTGGAGCGTCAGCCAATTTCATTGAGGGTAGTAAATTCAAATTAGCATGTTTTAGGCCTTAGAATTATATTTTGGTTAAGAAAGGAAAAATAACAAAATAAGGAACTTAAAGGGAACTACTGGAGGAAGCAAAAAGGGTGCACAGAAGGAACTACAGACGTAAAATTGAAGTGAGAAAAAAGGAAGTAAATCAGGAAATACAGACACAAATGGGAAGTAAAGAAAGAAATATTTAACAAAATAGGAAGTTAAAGGGAAGTTCAAAGGAAATAAGTGGATGAAAAGGAAGTAAGCTAGACAAAAGAAGCAAGTACAAACATGTAAAGAGATAATAAAGGGGAAACAAATGAAGGAAAGAGGGAGGAAATAAAGCAAAGTGAAATAAAGGGAAGTATGACAGGAAGCTAAAAGAATCTGAAGAAACAAGTACAGGAAGTACAGAAGTATGGGGAAATAAACAGGAAGTAAATAGGAAGAAGTGGGTATAAAGAGAAAGAATGAATTACAGAAGTAAAACACAAGTAAGTTAAAAGCAAGACAGGAAGTCCAGAAAGAAGGTAAAAGTATGGAAGTATAAAGGAAGTACAAAGGAAGTAACGAAGAAAGTATTATCTAAAAAGGAAGTGGAATGGAAGTAAAAAGGATGTAAAAAGAAGAAAGCAAAATATTAAAGACGTAAGCTAATAAATTAAGGAAGTAAAGAGAATATAAAGAACCCTGAGTGAACAAAAGAAGTAAAGAGGGAAGCAAGAACGTTAAAAAGAAAGATAAAAGAAAACGAGAATATCTAAATCAGAAGTCACCCTCCATAAGTCCACAGAGACCTCGGACTGTATTCACCACTTAAGGTCTCTCATATAAGCTTTGGTCATATAAGTGAGTTATCTGATCTTTGTGCATAATATATTTCTTCACATGAATTTGTTGTGTTAGATTAAGAAGTTCTTCAGTGTTTTAAACTCCAAGAGATCCAGACAAGCCGTCTTTCATACTCCATCTTTGTACATCATCACCTACATCATCTTTCCTCTAAAGGTCAGTCGCAGACTTATACTTTGAACTTTGAGTGCAGCAGCGCCGCGGAAAGCTCCAAATGTACCTCTTCCTCCGAGGCAGATGGCTTTGCTTTTTTTTTTTTTTTTTTTTTTTTGCAGGAAAAAGTAATGGCTGAGAGAGTGCACAAAGTGTTTTTGCCTTCAGGGCAGACAGACAGGCCGGTACTTTCCACGTTCACCATTCGTTCAAGCTGTTGTTGCTGCGACTTGGAGACAGCTTATGAGTTGAGTTTGGATTCCGCAGGAATTTCCTCAAACATGGATTCCTTCATCCAAACAGGGAAATGTAATTATGAAGGACTTATTCAATTATGTTGCTGTTTCCAAAGTGGTTATTTTGGCGCTCCAGTGTATTTCTTTGAGGGGAATTACATTTAAATTGGCACATTTCAGGCCTTAGTATTGTTATTTGGCTCCTTTGTAATGAGGAAAATAGGGGGATGTGAAAATGAAGTAAATCTGGAAGTAAAAATGCAAAAGGGAAGTAAAGCACAAAGTTAAAAGGGCGTATGAAGGAAGTACAGAGGTAGCAACATGTAAGTCAAAGGGAAGTTAAAAGGAAACAAGTAGGTGAAAAGGAAGTAAGTTAGAAAATTAAAGAAGGTAAAAGTCGAAGTAATGAGGAAAAAATGGAAATAAAGCAGGAAATACAGGCACACATGGGAAGTACAGAAGGAAATAATTAGCAAAAAAGGAAATTAAAGAGAGAAGAAATAAGTTGGTGAAACGGAAGTAAACTAGAAAAATTAAAGAAGGAACTATAAGAGGTGATATAAAGGGGGTAAGAAAGCAAAAGGAATTAAAAAAGGAAGCGTGGAAGGAAGTAAGGCAGAAAATTAAAGAAGGAAATACAAAGGAAGTAAATAAGACGCCAAATGGAGGTAAAGAGGAAGAAAGGAAGGAAGTATGAAAGTGAAAAAGAAGTTAAAAGGAAGTCAGCTGGAAAATGAAGGGAGGACGTAAAAAGGAAGCAACTTCAATTAGTTTGGATTTTGCAGAATTTCTTCAAACAAAGATTGTTTCATGTATGATTTATTAGATTAGTAACCCTGCACCCAATCAGGGCAGCTCCTCACCTCCACCTGTCAGCGGTGCACAGGTAGCACAGCATGACGGAGAGTTTGTGCTCCGTCGGTTACTTCTAACGGAGCCGTGAACGTTGTTTACCAAACATGGCGGGTTTAATTACTTCCCCCTCGCAAGTTTCCTGTATGATCCGTGGCGTAAAAAGGTTATGTAATCACAAATTATCCAATTCTGCTTCCATTTTTAAGGACCTCAGGACTCTCTGGGGACCGCAGCACTTAGGCAGTGTTAAAGCAGCACAATCAGCGAGGCCCTCTCGACCTGAAACCGCGGCTGCCCCCACATCCTCCGCTGGGACGCTGCTGTTTACCGCCCGGAGTGGCTGAAAATTAATTGGCTCCTTGAGCTGCCGTACATTCCCCCTGTCAGTGCGATGGCCTCCCCTCATTGCCCTGTCACTTTAAGTCGAAGTGTATTAATGGACTGTGTGGGCCATTGATTCCTAATTCCTCTCGACGTCGACATCGGGGATAAATATTGCGTGGCGCGGCCGTCTTCGGGCTTATTGTAATCAGCATTGTTATTGATCGCCCGCCCGAACCCTGCAGAAGTAATCTATTTTAAATACACTCTCGCTAAAAAGGGGAGGTGGGGGGGGGGTCTTGTCCCAGCACATTGTCTTTGAGAGGAAAGAGGCACAGGAGCTACTTTAGCAAAAAGAGAGAGGAAGGCAGGATGAGGAAGTAGGAAGCGTCCCCGATCTTGACATGCCACGAGACTAACAGATAGAAATATTGCAAGAGTCGCCATGTATGCTCGGCGAGATACGTCCATAGGTGGTCTCCGGGTGGTCTCCGCTGTCAGCATGTGTGTGTGTGTAAGTGTGTGTCTGCCTGCGTCTGTCTCCGCGAGGCCGGGCGGATGATGGATGAGGGCTCAGCCAGCAGCGAGCCAGACGTCGGCGTTATCGATTTATCCTCCCATTCGTCTGGGAGGAGACGGAGCGGGGCGACTCGCGGCGAGGAGCGTTTTCAACACAATGTGCCTCTCGCAACGTGGCCGCGCACACTCAGACGAACACATACAGTATTTACACCCTAAGTATTTCAAATGGCCGGCGATTCTCTCGCACCAGCGGAGGCGCAGGGGCCTTGGTTTGGAATCTCACGCCGTCTGCCGAGCACAATGGCTGCCTCTCCTCCACACCGAGGTGTTTTTGTATCGATCCGCCCGCAAAGTGGCATCCACTTGTTTAACATCCAGTCTAATACACTTCAATCGGCCCCGGCCTTGCACGTCTGCTCCTCCACCTGTTTTGTTCGGGAGGCGAAGTGTGTGCGGTGTGTATTCATCTAGAAAAAGGTGACGTGTTTGCGAGCTCGCGAACAGGTTTTTTGTGCGACTGTCAAAGAGTCCCTGATCCATCCAGCCCATTGAGCAGCAAATTAAGGCCTTTTCTCTGCTCAAGGCTTTGTTTTTTTTTGCTCATCGGGTGTTCATAATCAGCGTTAACAAATTGGAAGGACACTCATTGTTCTCGCTGTCTCGCCATCTTTGAAAATGGCCCCAATTAGGGCGGACACAGAGGCGACACGTCTGTGACGCAGTCTCGGTGACAACTGAACAACATCACACTCGAGTTGGACTCGTTACAAGTAGATATTGACGTTGCCAACCTGTTTGATCCAGTAGTTGGAGCAGCTGCTCAGTAACGCTCTAGTTTTAGCAACTTGTACGTGTCAAATATATGTTAAAGCAACTACCGTGCAGGAATTAAAGGGTAACTCCACCAATTTTACACATTACAAGGTCCGGAGGAGGACGAGTGCGTGTTTGAAAAAGCAGTTTAAAGACTTTTGTGGCTTCAGAGGAAGCGGCATGTGATCTGATGGACTGCCTCCAGTGATGTCACTCAGTGGCATTGTGGGTAATGTGGGTGATACAGCAGAACCGGAGATTTGATCTTTTTTATTCCATGCATTCATTCTTCTTCTTTTTCAAAAACAGGCGCCTACATTAGGTATAGACCGATTTTTCCAATTATCAGGATTTGTGTTTTTTGTCTCAAACTTCATATAAAACTAATTAATTTAAATATGTGCATCTTTTCTCTGTCTGTCTGTCACCATTCTGTGATCTCACTCAATGGCGTCCACTACGGTATCAGGTCACCAGAGTCGGGAGGTCATTAATTAATAATGACATGACTTAGTAGAAATCTGTTTTCACTATAACATTAAAGCCTAAAAACTGTATTGACCATTAATCCATTTGTCAAAGTAATAAAAAGGGGGAGTATCCAAGGGGGTGAATACTTTTTAAAGGCGCTGTATGTTGAACTGAACCGGTTCCATGTTGCTGGAAATGTTCCGTCAGGAATCTTCTAGTTTTGTACAAACAACCATGATTCCAGAAGCTGTTTTTCAAACTCGTCAAAAGTCTAGAGTTCCGACTTTCCTGACGTGTCGGGACTGCTATAAAAGCGACTTTGTATTTCCTGTCTCCTCGAGTCACACGCAGATGAGTTACGGTAACGATGGAAGATTGAATCCAAATGTCTGAGTGGGCGTGCGGTTAATGGTGATGACAGTTATGACAATAATTTTATGTTAGTGCCGACATTTACCGCATCGACGATCTCAGGCTGCTCCGGTCGCGGAATCCGAAATGATAAACGGCTTGCGAGAGGTTTCGTCTCTCACCTTTTTTCTCTTCCCTCTGTCTCTCTCGCTCAGGGCATGATGTACCTGGAGGAGAGGAGGCTGGTCCACAGGGACCTGGCGGCGCGGAACGTGCTGGTGAAGTCGCCCAATCACATCAAAATCACCGACTTCGGCCTGGCGCGGCTGCTGGACGCCGACGAGAAGGAGTACAACGCAGACGGGGGCAAGGTTGGTGTAAGTGGAGGCGTGAGCGTGTTTTCGTGTGTGTGTGTGTACAAACCGGCTGAGAACGGTTTAACACAGAAAGGCAGCTTACGTAACGCCGGGTGACATAAGTAGTAAATAGTGCAACCAAAAGGTGAGAATACAAAAGGTCAGTGCTGCTGAAGAGGGACGAATCTGTGTGTTCATCTATGTAGCTGTATGTTATAATATAGTTAGTAAGGCTGATTGTTCTATCTTTCATTCATCTTTTTGGTGTTAATACCCTAAAAAGCTTGGTTTTGTCAGGTTGACAGTCGTGGAAGAGAAAGGTACCCAAAGGTTTATTTATCATCAGCTCATTTCTGCATTTCCTGCCATACATATGTTTGGCGTTATTCTAGTTTTAATCTTGCTAGCATAACGTTAGCATAACCGGCTAATTGCTGAGCCCGAGGTATCCCATCACCTGACCTCCCGTTGCTATGTCGTATCTAAGGTGCGGGCTATTTTCTGTTGCCAAGCAAAGAGAGTTAGTGTAAAGTTCTGATCACGAAACACATGTAAATATATGTTAATGGGGTTAGTTTGTTTTTCTTTGGCAATGAACGCCACGTTGTCAACTACTTCCTGATTCCCATCAGGCATTATCCATTACATCTTGTATGAGGACATGACATCAAAAAACATTTGAAACCAACATTTTGTAAATTTGCTCTCCTAGCAGCCAACAAAAAAACCGCGTACATATCTCTGAAAACTTTGCCGTAACAGTGTTAAAGGGGCATTATGTAGTTTTGGAAATATATTTGCAATATTGATGATGTAAGAATTGAATAAACAAGGCGTTCTCAGAGGAAAGTAAGGTTCTTAGAACCCTGTTTGAAGCTAGAAAGGTGGCAGGGTCCGCCACATACATAAAGTAAAGTAGTATGAAATCGTTTTGTTTTTAAAGGTCAAAAAAATGAAAATCAATCAATTAATTTTTTTCTCTTCCTCGTCAAAAACGACATAGTGCACCTTTAAAGTGAAGAAGACAGTGAAGATACGAGCTGCGACTAACGGTTATCTTTATGTCGATTCACAAGACGGCGTCCCGAAATGTCTCGTTTTGTTCACAACCCAAAGATAAAAACAAATAAAGAAACTAGAAACTTTTCACACTGAAGAATTTAATACTGCCGCTGATCGATTCATCGTTGCAGCTCCGGTTCGGAGACAACTTTCCATCACCTCTCACTTTCTCAGTGATCACTCGCCTGACGTGTCAATACAGACAATCAGACGAGCGCGCCTGCCGCCATTAACTTGTATTTGCATTTATTTTGTCAGGCGACTCTGCGAACATGCAGGAGTGATTCACTCTTCCTCCCGCAGGTAACCGGCTGTATTTATAACCTCGGATCACATCGCCGTCGCCTGCTCGCTCAGCGGGCGTGGCGGCAGAATAACATGTGTGTGTGTAAATGAGAGCGACTAAATCGTGAGTGCGGCTGTAAAGTGGAGGTGATGATGGAGAGCGTTAAAGGGCAGAACAGAGGGAAACAGAATAACGGCTCCAGCTGAGCAGATGTTGGCTCAGTTTACCGACCGAGAAAGAAGATTCAGCCTTTACAGACAAATAAACGCATCTGTTGTGCTCAATGTCAAATTGTAAATCTACTAAGATTCAGCCTGAAATTACTAAGAACACATACAGGGGAAAAAAACTGTAATGTTACAATAATTCACTGTTGGTCATTTTTTAGTATTTTCTGTGATTTCTGGAAAAGTTTGTCCGTTTTTGCTGCCGGGCGTTTTACCATTTTTTTTGTTTTTCTGTTTTCTGCCTGAAAAAAACACTTTCACATGTAAATTATGTTTTCAGATGTGGCCAGAAAGAGAAAAAAAGGATTGCTCCCTGCTTGTGTTGAAACATTGCTGAGAGGCAAAAAAATAAAAATAAAATAAATAAAAAATGAAGGAATATGTTTTGTGTGTCCAATATCTGAGCTTCTGGTCAGGAAGAGTTTCAGTAAAAACACAATTTAGAGACACTTCATCCAAAACAAATTATGCCGCCACAGTTCCAATCAGTTTGTTTTGTTCGGGGACCAGGACTGCATTAATCAGGAGCCCCTTCTCTTTCCCTCGCTTTGAGACTTACTATGCAAACTGTCCTGATCAACTCCCTTTATTAAATTGGCCGCCTCACCGCTGCATCTATTCAAGCTGGAGGCCGGGAGGAAGCTGCTGCGTCTTGAGTTTGAGCTGTTGTCTGCACGCAAATAGCAAATAAGGACGGGGGAAAAAAAAGCACTTTCATAAAAAGCGGAACAGGTGTGTTAGACGCGACCATCTGAGTGATTGGCTCCGTGTCGGCACTCATTGATGCCTTGATAAATGGGAGAGCCGTTGTCAGCAGATCTACACGTGTGCCATAAAAACAGACGCCCCCGCGAGAGATAAATCAGCAGCCGCGGAGGCGCTCTGCGATTTTTTTTTTTTTTTAACAAACCTGAAGTTTTTCATTTCCCCTTCTTCCTGTTCATTTCCCCCGGAGAGCGAGCGCATGTTTCAGAACGGAGAGGCTGTATCCTATGTGTGTGTGTGTGTGTGTGTGTGGATATGTGCGTTCACATGACCAGATAATTGCCTTGTTCAGCGGGCTCTACCGCGAGATTCGTCCTCTGCAGTCAATATGGAAATCATATGGCGGTTAGGATGCGTTGACGTGCGCCGCTGTCCTTGTCAGGAATGTCAGACGGCCTGTTGTTGTTACTGTTTCACACACCGCCTGCTCTCGACCCACCAGCCACGGAGATAAACGGCCGATACCATCTCATTTAGCATCTTTAAAAAAAAAGCGTGCTCGCCGTCGATGATCCCCAGGTTAGACTGAAGCTAATCAATCACAGTACTTGAGTAATATTGAGCAAAGCAAAACTATGCTTGAGAGCGCCGTCGATTCCCCGATATCTCCCGAACGGCTGATTGAAAGGGAGGGCGGCTGTCGAGCGACGCAGCGCGGTGGAAAGTGATCCGAGCTGAAGTGTAAATAAATACAGTGTCTCGTCTTAAAATCTGAATCCTCTGTGCGTCTTTTTCTTCTCCCCGCAGATGCCCATTAAATGGATGGCCCTCGAATGCATCCACTACAGGAAGTTCACCCATCAGAGTGACGTGTGGAGTTACGGTGGGTGACAAATGTGCTGCCGGTTGACGTCACTGCACCTTGTGCGTCTACCTGTGGGAGGAATCCAGTGACCTGAAATCCTGCTTCCTCGATTTGCATTTTCTCCCCCTTATCTCTCTGGTCATCTTGTTCTCTGTCTCTTTGTCTCACCCTCCCATCTCTCCCTGTCTGTCCCTTCTTCCCCGTCCATCGCCCTGCCTTCCACACATAAATCCTCCAGGAGTGACCATCTGGGAGCTGATGACGTTCGGAGGCAAGCCGTACGACGGCATCCCGACGCGGGAGATCCCGGACATCCTGGAGAAAGGGGAGCGTCTGCCGCAGCCGCCCATTTGCACCATCGATGTCTACATGGTCATGGTCAAATGTGAGGAGACACACACAAACACACTCACACAAACAACTAACCGAGCGCTTATATTTAAAACATGGTGTATGAGATGCAAGCAGCTATGTAAGTGGGCCTCTGGCATATTTCCTGGAGGTATTCCTACACTTTTTTGAGAGAATAAGAGCCCAGAGAGTCCAAAAAGTGCAATTGCAAGGGCAACACAGATCACAGCTTTGGTTATAATAAGTATATTAGTTACGTAAAAGTAACGCGGGTTAACAAAGCTACTCCCCGCCCAACCTCCTCCGTCTTTATAGGCTTGCTACATCCACCTGACTTCCTCCTAAGGTGGCACTCCAACACATCGAATCTTGTCTGCCACACAATCTTACTTCTTTATTTTCAAGTGTTTGTACACTGCTGCGTCCCAGCTTGAGCTTGTCAGAGATGAGTTGCAGTTTAATAAAAGGGTTCATGTTTTTAATATTCATCCGGTAAGGTGTTATTCGAGCTCTGGGGCTTCTATCCAAGGCTGCAGGAGAAGTTGATATGTAAAGATGAAAAACAAGCGAAACAGGGAAAATAAGAGTTGCTGTCATGAAGCTGATGAGATGCCGCTTTATGGTCCGCAACATGCAGCCCCCCCCCCTGCAGTCCTCGCCAGGGACTCTGCCCATATCCTTGTTCGTGTCGTCTTCCATCTGGACCACCGCAACGCATCCAAAATACCCACCCTCTCTTCATCCTCCCCAAATTCTCCCATGTCTGTCCCATCTTGCACTCCTTCCCCCTGGCTGGATTCAGAACCCTGGTGCTGGTGCCGTTGAGGGATCCACCCTCCCATATTTCCAGGAAACCTTCCAGACGTACATGCCAAGCTGTGTTATATGATCTGCCAGCAATCGACTGCCTGGCCATCCTTTTACTCGCACCAGTCTGGTCGCTGCTCAACCCGAAATGAACCGTAGTGAAGGGACTTCCTCTAGTTGTGGCTTAAAATCTCATAAAAGATTACCTCACATCAACTTCTTCCCACTGATTTATTTTTCCCGTCGCTGCAGTTCTTAGTTCTTTTTTTTTTTTTTTTTTTTTAATTATCTAGTCCTTTTTGTTGCCCAAATATTGTCTCTGCACCATGATTATTCTTATTGTTATTGGCTGCTTGTAGCCCTGTAAATATAAACTTTGCGAGACGCTGTGGGTGAGTGCTGAAAATGCCAAATGTGTTGAAAGAGAACGATGTGATCCAGCTTGGAGCGTGATATCAAAACATATTCCCCTGACAAAACTGTTAATCCAGTGGAAATGTCATAATATCTAATTGTTTTATTCCAAATGAAAAACTACTGCCAATGGCTTCTGACAGCACAGCAGCAAACCATGGAAGCCCTGCAGCCATTTAGCCTCATAACAATGCCAACTGATTTCTGTCTTTTCCCCCCGGAGGAGGTGGAACAGAATACATTTCATGTGCTACATAAAAAGTAAGCGTCTGGACAATAATATTATAAATGCTGAGGTCAAAGGGATTCCCTTTGCTCAACAAGCAGCAAAAGTGCTCAGGAGTTTGTACATACTCCTGATTTATTATCAGTCTGTGTGGCTGATCAGTGAGACATTAAAACCACTGACAGGTGAGGTGAATAACTTTGACCGTCTTGTTTCAATGTAATGTTCTGATGGGAAACCTTGAGTCAAGGCATGTGGATACAACTCGACGCTAACCAGGTACCCAATTTCCAAAGGCCAAGCACTCGTCCCCCATGGCAACGGCACTCCCGGTGGCCACACGAGCTGCTCAGAGATGGCCCGAAGAACTTCTCAAATATCTCAAGGCATTGGCCTGGCCTCCAAAAATTCCCAGATCCCAATTCGATCAATAAAAAACCCCACCTCAGACTCCCAAAGGATCTGCTGCAGGATACCCAGAGGGCCAGCAACACTGAGCTCAAGACTTCAACCTGGCCACAATCTTGCAGTTGTGGGATGTTCTGGAAAAAGTTTGATCCATGGAGGCCCAACGGTGTATCAGACTTGGCTCAGATCCATCAGGCCTTGGATACAAGACCTCTGGGGCGTGTTCTCTGGGTTCTGGCACCAAGACAAGAGCTGCAGTTCCTTTGATTCATGTGGGTTGGAAGGTTGGTCCGCCTTGTATCATCGAACGGATGCCTGATCAGATTAGGATCTTGGGAATCTGGGGGCCAGGTAGATGCCTAAAGCCTTTGTACCTTGTACAGACCGTTCTAGACAAATATTTCCAGTGTGGCAGGTCACTTTGTCCTGCTGTGGGTGCGTTTGCCATCAGAGAGGGTGCATGTCAAGTGGTTTACACATGAATGCCAGGACCCAAGGTTTCCCAGCAGGACATTGCATTGTAACAAACTCATTACATCATATTCACTTCACTCATTTTTCTCCTTTTAATAGTGTGGTTGGTCATATATGACTTTTACTGCAGTCCTCGGTTTTCCATCGGTTTCATCCACTATAATATTGAGCAGTTAATCCTCTCTACCAGTTTAAAATCGTCCTACTATTACTCAGTTATACTCGCAGTGCAACGCTGCAGCCCTGACAGAGCCACACACACACCACACGCACACACAAACCAATTGACGTTGGGTGAGCTTCACAGTGGTGATTAGCAATAGCCAAAAAGAGGTCAAGTACCAAGTCACAACTAGCAGTAGGGTCAGATCGACCCATCAAAAGCCAGAAGGAAGCTCAGCAATGGGCCGCATTAATTCTAATTACATGTTGACTGAGAGCCGTTGTTTGTGATTTGGTTCGCCGTCACACTGCGTGCCCCGCCGCCTCAGCGTCACCCCAATAAAGATGAAATAGAGTTTGATTGCCGGGAGTAATTGCACCTCATTTAGGTAATGTGCCTGCGTGGGGGCGCTAGAAGCGGAAATTAGATGAACTGAGCGATGACGGGTGGGCGAAGTGACGACAGAGAGGGGTCAGGGTTTATTTAAAGGGAGCTAGCTTTAGATCGACCGTGGTGTTGATGATTGGAAACCAATCAGGAGCTTTTACGGAGAGGAAACAGATTCAGATTTGATAAGAAGTGAATGAATGTAATGAGGTTAAGCAATTATTTTTGCGACTGTGTTAAGTGCTAAATTTGAAATAAAGTGAAATTAAGCAATTATATTCGGCTGGCAGTATCTCCCCCCAGGACTGCCAGAGGCACCCGGACCCCACGGTGGCCGTCGCTGCTGTAGAATATGTAATGGGGATGCAGACACGGAAATCAGCAGCTCAGTCTGCTTCCTGTCTAATCTGAGCCGAGGCACCACCCAACCTAACTTCGCCTGCAGGGGGTTTGCTGTGTTTACTGCAGCCGTGGCCTCGGGAAGAGAAAAGTAGGCTGGAGATCAGAATAAAAATCTCATTTTCTCGACCATAACAACAACTGCTGTGTTGCCCTTGAGCAAGGCACTTAGTTCTTAAAATATATGGAAGTGAACTGTGCTTCCTCAGTCTGTGCTCTCTTGGCAAATGAAGGTTAAAGTTTTAGAGTTTCAAATCGTTGTCATTATGTTTAAAGCGCGCTGAGAAACAGTGCAACAGAAGTTCAGCAGTCGTCTTTCAAGGAAAATGCCAATAAACTGACGATTAGTTAATAATAGACACGTTGCTGCCTTTGACAAGTCTGTGATACAAGTACACTTCCAGTTTTATCCATCACTCATGCAACTGTTTATCTGTCTAACCTCATCGTCTCCTGTTCCATCTTTCTCTTCCCCAGGCTGGATGATTGACGCGGACAGCAGGCCTAAGTTCAAAGAGCTGGCTGCTGAGTTCTGCAGAATGGCCCGTGACCCCCAGCGGTACCTGGTCATCCAGGTGCGTTCGCCTAAAGAGGCTCACTGTCGGAGATCTCGATAAATAAGGCTTTTCTGTGCAAGCCTCCGCTTTCTGGACAAATAAAAACAAGATGTTTTGAGGAAACTATGTGGCCGTAATAGCATCTGTTGAATGAAACTAATCCTGTAAAATACCATTTTTATGTGACTTGTGTGCTGCTTAGGGAGACGACCGCATGAAGCTTCCCAGCCCCAACGACAGCAAGTTCTTCCAGAGCCTTCTGGACGAAGAGGACCTGGATGACTTGATGGACGCTGAGGAGTATCTGGTGCCTCGGGGATACAACGTGGCTCCTCCGTCGTACACGACCAGGCCTCGTGTCGACTCCAACAGAGTAAGGACGCTGCTTCTCATAATACCGCTCCAAGCTCCCAAGCTAGACCGCTAGCTGCACTGCAAACTGAGCTAACTGGCTAACATCAGCCAAAGTTAGCAGCAGTTAGCAGTAACTTTCGTGATTTGCTGGAATACAAGAGGTGGACAATCCTGACATTTAAAACATTACCTGACTGAATCAGTCGTGTCGACAGATTTTAATTGCAGATGGTGGTTGTTTATCAATTAGGACAACAACTCCCATGATTCCTCACTAATTGCATCCTTTTGTTTTGACCCCAAGTGGCAGAAATTACATATTGCAGTTCAAACATTGATACGTGTTTAAAACAGCATTAAACATCACATTTGTTTGGTGTAAAAGCATAAACCCTCATCTATGAATACATGTTTTAAGATAATCACGCATCATGAACTCCTCATAAAAACGCTCTCAGCTCTTCTGATTTGACCTGCATTATCAAAAATTTAGATTTTTTCTCTTCCCTCTGGTCAAACTCGGCCCAACTCACTGCCTTCTATAAGCGCTCAAGGTGGCAAAGGACTTCCAATACACTGCTGATTTTCCTCCGCTAATGGCTCACCTCCATCATTTCCATCCCAGCGTGCGTGGCTTAAACCTGGTCTCTTTATGCGCCTGCTCCCCAGGCCCCAGGTTTCATTACTCAGAGCTCCGTAAGCAAATAACAGGCGCTCTCTTAAAATGCCGGGGCCGTTTACTAATAGACAATGAGTGCTGGCTCTGCTGTTTGCTCTGCAGCATGCACCACGTGCCGCTGGCCCGCAGCTCTGCGTCTTATACACCTTTACCCTCGTGACCTACACATTGCTTCCCTGATGAGCACTCACGTACCCCAAAAAAAACCAAACACACACGTTAATCCATCCTTCAGGGTCGTGCTTGTCCAAGGTCAACAACCCCCATCATGAATTGAAAGTCTTTTGATTATGCAGGCAGACGGGGAAAGCAATTCATTGTTAAAATCCATCAGCTGGCCGACTTAGAAAGTTAGTTATTCAGGTTGTGCCACCGCAGACGCAGTCCGATGCAGACGGTTATCTAATCTGTGCTGATTTGCTCTCACGCTCACACTTGAAAAGAGGAGCGGATAATGACTGGCTTTGAAGAAGGGATGAACAGAGAAGTTTGGATGAGGGGGGAGGAGGTTGATTGCAATGGAGGGAAGACGATGGGAGTAGGTGGAGAGATACAACCCCAGGACGTTTCCTTTTCTTTTTTCTGTTGTGTTTTATAGCTTCGCTTCCTGTAATTGCCGCTGTATCACTAACAGTTGGCAAGAGCGCAGAGGAGTGGGCCCGGGTTAAATAGCCTACGGCAAGCTAACACAGCAACGCAAGAAGCCCTTTGCTTACATGTCATGTTTTGTATTTTCTTGTGGGGTTTTTTGTTCTTTTTGTGAGGTTCAGGTGTTAGAATCGTAGCTTTGCCTGGCTGCCCCTTCACCGTCCCTCAAGGCTGATGACTACATCGGCACAACTTTGTTGGAGAAATTCTACCTTCACCAGGCAGCTGCACGGGTTAAAAGTCTCACTTCCTCTGCCGCAGGTGGCTTACAGCTGGCTTAAACTCAGACGCAAACTTTATTATTTCTGGCATCGGCACCATGTGTGTCTGTTGTGGTTCAAATGAACTACTGGCATCTATACTTTTGTTTGTTAGATGAGGTCTTTTATCACCGAATAGCTGCAAGGTGTCAAACAAAACATGCATTAAATGGTGGTTCAGACCAAAGCAAATGTAACCGACCTTGACCATATTTCATAAGTAAGCTCATAAACAAATAATAAAGTATGTTTTCACATAGATAAAGCAAGAAAAACAAGCTTAGTAAAAGTTTAACAGCGACATGATAAGTATGTTAAACTCAAACCCTGTTAAAGTATATATTTATTTCAATAAAGAAACAAAAACACGCTTAGTTAACCCTCAACGACATCATAGACACATTGAACTCAAACCCCAACAATCACCCTAATAAAGTGACAAAACCAAGCGTATTAAAAGTGCAATAATAACATAATAAGTATGTTAGTTAAAAAACATAATTGTGGATGTAGTACTGTTATTAACACACAGCATATTTTCTTGTGTATGTACCCAGAATCAGTTTGGCTATCGAGACGGTGGCCCAAACCCTTCAGAGAGCTCAATGGCAGGCGCCCAAGCCGGCGTGAACCAGGAGGCCACAGGCGGACCCATGCCGGCCCTGGAGGACCAACGCTGTAACGGGACCCTGCATAAGAAGAGCCTGAGCCAGGCTGGGGCGGAGGACAGCGGGGGCCAGCGGTACAGCGCCGACCCCACCATCTTCCTCGGAGAGAGGGCGTCCAGAGGGGACACTGATGAGGACGGATACATGACGCCCATGAAGGACAAGAGCTCCTCAGGTATGGAAGGGAGGAATCCACAGCATGGTGGAGAAAATACGGTGTCTACTAGAAAAACTTTGCATGCTTAGATGTTCAGAAATCACATTATTTTCTCTGTCCATTGCTGCATCAGCTGTCTGAATGCTTTAAAAATAACTTTCCCTGTTTATATGTATTCCTCACCACTTTATATAGCACAAGTAACAGAGCGGGGTGGAAGTAACCACACCGCAATCCTCTGTGCTGTTCAACAAAGGCACGATTTAAATGTAAAACAAGTGAATCTTGCATTTACCACAAATTGCAGCCCTGCTCGCTGTTTCTCTATCCCGTCATCTCTCCGCTCGTTCACAGAGTAAATACCATCTTTTGTAGTATATCCCGCTCGTCTTTTTGCCCGTTTCATTCCATTTCGAGCCATTGATTAAAATTCCTGCCGAGTTTCCATCAACGGTGTATGTCAGCTACTACAGAGTCATGTTTTGCCTTTGATCATAATTCAGTCCATCAGCCCCGCTCTCGCACTAGCGTCTTTGATTTCTGAGCAGCTCAAAATATAACAAAGCCTGCAGCAAAATGCATCTGATGCAATGTCAAGGAACGGAAGAGTGGGCAAAATCAATAGGTTTCGCACCCCACTATTATAGTGCTTGGAATCAGTGAAGAGGGGTCATTTGCTGGCATTTTCACCCCCGGCAGATGGAGTTTCCGGTGCCAGAGAACTTCTGGCATTTTGCCCGTCTGGTCCTGAGTGGCTGCCATTATCGCCATTATCATCTCCGTCTCCGTCTTCACTCCTCATTAGCGAGTGATCTTTTTCAATTTCTTTTGTCTTTCTCTTCCCTTTATTTAATTTTCTTGGATCTTTTGTTCGTCTGTCTCATTCTCTTATAAACTATTTTCTCTTCTTCTCGCTCCCTTTTCTGTGCTGCAGAATACCTGAATCCCATTGAGGAAAACCCATTTGTCTCAAGACGTAAAAACGGGGAGATCCACGCCTTGGATAATCCGGGCTACCACAGCACACCCAACAGCCAGCCCAAGGGAGAGGACGAGTACATCAACGAGCCCCTCTACCTCAACACCTTCCACAGCCCTGCCGAGCTGGGTCTGGAAGCGCTGAGGAGAAACGGTCTACCCCTCCCCAACCAGCCTCCTTCTTCCATCTCGGCCACAACTTCAGGCTCCCACCTCCCGCTCACCATCCAGACCAGCCTGCCTCACTACCCCCTCCCTACGACCCAGCCCTCTCCATCTGGCATGCCTTGCCACCACGGCCCACCGACCCACATCCTCCACGCCCATCACACCATCAAACCTGCAGGACAACCTGTCAATCCAGGTGGCCTCTCCGCCAGCCAGAGCCAAACAGGAACTACTGCCCAAGCCCAGGTGTGCCAGTCAGGCGCCCTGTCCACTTCGGCGACCATCGGGCACGGCAGCCTGCCAGCCTACCAGACCCACGGCACCATGCACCCCGCCAGCTTGCTGAAGCATGGTGCACTGACATCAGGTAAAGTCAGCGGGAAGAAGTTGAAGGTGACCTTTGACAATCCAGAATACTGGCAGCACAGCTTGCCTCCCAAATCATCCAACCAGGCAGCCCCTGATGGAGCCCAGGGAGGTTCCACCAACGCCAAGCTCTTCTATAAGCAGAACGGACACATACGGCCGGCGGTAGCTGAAAACCCTGAATACATGTCGGAGTTTTCTCTGAAATCTGGCACCGTCTTGCCACCTCCACCCTACCGGCAGCGGAACACTGTGGTCTAGGTCGTTCCACTTAAACGTTCCTCAACCTGACTCTAGCCTCCAGCAACCCAGACATCCTCTCCGGTTCCACTGTTCCACACAGATCGGGAGCGGCTGAGACAAGAGCCGCCCCCCAAAACTCTTTCCAAATAATGTGCCATCTGCTGTAGACCGTAGCGACATCAGAAGGGGGTGGACCGAACGGACCCGAGCAGAACCCAACTCAGACACCTTCACTATATCCAATCCAGTCCATTTCTGTTCTGTAGATAGAGACTGTGCTTCACGTCACTGAGTTTCAGCATACGACGGACACATGACTGTCACCCAGCAGTGGACGTACCGCGTTGTCCCAGCGAGGTAGACCGGAACGGAGACAAACAAGATGGATTCGACTTTGGGGACCGGAACTCACTGCCAGCCACTGCGGTGTCAGATTCATGAGAGGAAAGAGTTGTTGTATTATTTCTTTGGTTTTTCCAGTATAAAGGTCTGAGGATGAACAAAACTCTTCCGAGGGTTTCTGTGATCAGCAAACAGACAGAGCAAACACAGTCTGTTAGATGTCAAGATGTCTTGTGTTGTGAAATGACCTTGTGGAGGGAGGCGAGGCAGCAAAACACGGAGGGAAAAAGACTGAAAGGTTTAGTCAGGAGAGTGACTTCCAGTAAAAGATGGAGCGCTGGAAGCCGATCAATCATATTCAATCTTTTTGCCTATAGGATTACATGTATGTTCTCAAATTTTCCATCGAATATGTGAAATTCATCTCATCCTCCTACTGTAACTGTGAAACTGTGATGGCCAAAACTACGGTGATCTCCTCCTTTTCACATCTGTAGTTCAACCATGGACTTTTTAAACTTTGCCTGAAATCACGCAGGGCATATATGCTGTTTTTGTTGTTTTTGCTTGACTGCAGCTGTCTACTCTGAGAAGCTGATAAAAAAAACAGCTTTTTTTTCCAAGCGAAAGGGAAAAAAAACACTGTAAACATTTTTTTATAAACACTGGTTGCGGTGCTGAGAAAGATGGATTTTTATACACTGTTATTCCCCTCTCACATCGTGAAGCTAACGTAAATGAGTAAAGAGCGTCTTGCGATAAGAGCGGGAGGGTATTTGGGGGGAATTGCTGTATCTGCTGAACAGTGTGATAAGACCATCCGTAACGCAGCCGAGCTCAAAATGGTGATCATAGAGACAGAGATGGAGCGAGAGAGCGAAAGAAAGAGAAAAAAGTCGACAGAGGGGGGAAGGAGAGTTCATGCGAGCCGCCTAATGAAGACCTCAAGGAATGAACAAGACAGCACCAGCAGAGCACAGGAAAAACTCCGTTTGTGTGTGTGTGTGTTTATGTCAGCTTGAATGTGTGTGTTCACATTTTAGCTAGTCAGTTTTTCCCCACAGGGGAATCTGTGGAAAAAGCGATGTGGTAGAAGTCGACGTTGACGCAGTCGACATCTTAAAATCCTTCATTGCCGCATCTCGCCAGACTCAACGCCGGTCCGACCTCAAACAAGGCTTCCACCGCACGACTGCAGTCAAGTAGAAAACACAACATTGTTCTTTCAAACTCATTGAGTCGCTCGACAGCACCAAACCTCTGGGAGATTTTCATCATCTTAGGTGATCCTCAACTGTCTTGTGTCTCTCCGTTGGATTGGTTTAAGTCATGAACCTGAGGCTTTATGTGGAATCTGTTCAAACTGTGCCAAAATTGATGCACTTTTCTTTGGAGGGAATCATTTTTGTAGCTTGTTCTCCAGACCTGTTCCTCTCTATGACCCCAGAATTGGGCAAGGTGCTGCCTGGTATAGACAGGAAATGGCTGCAGTCGCCGTGGTTTTCTTTCTTAACTGCGTTCCAAAGCTTTGTTTCGCCATCTCATTGGCGTCCATGCAACCGTTGTCGCGTAATTTGTTCCTTGATTCGTCCATTCGTAAAAAAAACTATGGCGATTTGTTAGGCCGATGAAGGGTAAGCAACATGCACAGTTTTAACCAACAAAGACCTGGACCACATTCGCGCAGACCTAATCACCCAGGACTCCAAAAACTACTAACCTACCAACCTCGTCTCTGAGAAATGATGTTCATACACAACTTATATCCACCAGCGAACACATCTTGAAGTAAACCTAAGCCAACTGAGCTTATTTAATGTTTTACAACAAAATATCCGTTCTTATCAGCTCCCTAAAGTCTTTTCAGATGTATTTGGTTTTGTTTTGTGGCTCCTAGATTAGGTTAGCAAAAGATCAGTGTTGTAAAAAGTACCCAACAAAAGTATCTCAACTGAGTTACACTCTTGTGATCCCCAATTGAGCACTGATTGCCCCCTTTGCTCTCAAGAGAACTGTTCAAGCCCTCCTGATGCCTCTGCAGGCAAACTGCCAGCGGACGCTGCTAAAAGTGCTGGTGTTAAACAGCCATCACGTTCTTCCGCCAAGCCATACAAGAGCACCTGTGGGTGGGAAAACGCCGCAGAGCTTGCCAAACTTTCAGAGATCAATGCGGAACAATTTTGTAATGATGGTCCGCCTCAGAGGTCCTCCTGCAATATCTCACCATGTCGGAATCACGTCTCAGTTCAGTCAATACGAGCGAAATCGTGTACTTTCGTGAACCTTGAGTGAGTTTCCCCAGCCATTAACTGTGGAACCTTAACATTATCGCTTTGTCATTGCTTTTAACGGCTTTTTCATCATCCTGCGGCACAGGCAGAGCCACGTTTTTACTTTTCGTTTATT
Source organism: Diplodus sargus (assembly GCA_903131615.1). Taxonomy (NCBI): domain Eukaryota; kingdom Metazoa; phylum Chordata; class Actinopteri; order Spariformes; family Sparidae; genus Diplodus; species Diplodus sargus. Next base: position 708,476 of record CAEMYA010000116.1, read on the forward strand.
TTCTGTACATTTTTTTTTAATGTCTGTATGTCTGTGTGCGTGAAAGTGTTTCGTCTAAGTAAGCTGTATATGTTTCTCCTCCCCGTGGAGCACTTTGATCAAACTTGGTGGGCAGAAAAAAAACGGATTTCCGCCCTTTTTCGTTGCTGAAATATTCAACTTGTTTATCTGGTCGTTTGCCATTTCAGAAAGCAAAAAGCTTTTAGCGGAAGTCCACGGAAGGCACCGCGGCCAGGAGTTCACAAAGAAGACAGTGGTACTGACCAGCCTCATGAATGTCCTTGTTTCCAAGTTTTTTGTTTTGCCTCGAACAGTATTCATAATGCTGCTTTGATGATATCATGATTATTTGATGAAGGAGTATTTTGTAGTCCCTTTTGGAGCTCTAATTCAATGAAATAGAGACAGCATTTAATATCAATGTGAAATATTTATGGTGCGTTTGAGCTTGTTTATACAGAGCAATGGAAGCGTCTGCCAAATTTGGGTTTTTCGAGGAGAAGGAGAAGAACAAACAGAAAAGGGCGTGATGGTGGTGGAAAAAGAAAAACATGCATCGGTTTCCTTCCCTCTCTCTCTCTCTCTTTCGTTGGCCTAAATTCTACTGCAGACCCGGGCAAAAATATGTGTTTGAATCAAGAATAGATTAGACTGCAGCCCTGATGAGACGACTGGCCTCGCATGTTATCAAGGATACTTCAGAGTCTGCGAGAGACTCAGCAAACCCCTTCGCTTTCAGTTCAGCCTCCTCGTGAGTTCATTGCCAGAACAGGAAGAAAAATAACATTCCTGAACCTGAAGAGTTTGCAAAAAGTCTTGTTTTTTTTCATCCGAAAAGGGCCTCGTGACCTTTTTAAAGTACTTTTCTGCAATGATTTCTTCCCCTCCGGTCGCCATTATTCTTGCTTCTAAGCGTGTTTTGCCTCGGCGTCGGCCTGTGTTACCTGCTGCTATTTGTCTCAGGCGCTAAACACTCTTGTGGCTCGTGGCAGTTCAAGAACACACCATGGCAACTGGTGTCTGAGAGCGATTACCCTTNNTTCCCTTTTTTTTTTTTTACTTTATACCGTTTTCCTCCGAGCCAAGGGTGCAGAGGCATGTAGCCACGTTGTACCGAAGTGAACCGTCAGTTGTTTCATCCTCAGCGTACAGGCGGCGTTAAGAGTCTGATGTATAGTTCAATATCACCTTGCATGGAACCCAAAGTGAGTGTTTTTTTCTGCCCTCCACCTTTGTATCTCTTCACTGTCGACAGTAACAGCGAGGGGAAGACGTAACCGGATTTTTTCTAACCGAATTCTTCAGTAGCACAAAAATGGAAGTCCTCATTTCTGAAATCTTTCATTGGGTTCGTTTTTTTCGCTTCACGGCGCCCAACGCGGTTAATTCTTGACACTTGAGTCTACGAGATTTTTTTCCACCGTCGCGTCAACACTGTACATTATTCGACACGTCCGTCATTCTTCACCCCACAGCGATTTTTTTTGTTTGTTTTTTTAGTTGTCCGCGCCTCAATTGCACAAATCATCGCGTACGTGAACCATGCTGTGTTTTAAATTATCAGATCAGTATAAATGTACAGAATCTTTGGGGTTTCCTCCAAAAAAACTTATCTAACAAACAACTTCAGCAACAAATGTGAATAGTATTTTTATAAAAAGCACTGAAACGGCCGACGTGGTGAATTTGTAAATAAGGGAGGCGATGCTTTGAATTTATATGGTCTTCTCTCCTACTGCTGTTTTCTCCTGCTTATATCGACTTGTACAAAACAAAAAAAAAAGAGCCGTACATATTTGCTTTATGTAAGTGAACCTTTTTTTGGACTAATGGGAGTTTGATTTAAAAAAAAAAAGTGCTTGTTGACCCCTCTCTCATGTGAAGAAACTCTGTTCGGTGGACCCCTCTTTTTAGTTTTTTTTCCTCCAGAGTTTCGTGGCTGTCCTCACGTAACGTTTCAGTTTAAGTGAACACTGTAAAAAGTGGTGATGGTGGGAGGGGGGTATATCTCTTGTTTTTTTTCACTTCCCCCATGTCTGCCACATTTCATTTGTCACCCCTCCCCAACAACAATGACAACAAGCGAACAAAACCTTCTTTACCTCCCCCTTCTTTCTGACTCTCATACAAACTGAAACCAGTGCTGCCAACCAACCAACCCAGTTACCTTCTCTGCGTACTTTCTACTGGAAATATTACTGAGCCAAGTCCGACCTCCTCTTCTTCCTCCTCCTCCTCCCTGGAAGGCAGAGCACAGCCTTCGACCCGTCTTTACGTTCTTTCCTGATTTGTTTTTGCATGCTTTGTAGAGGAGAACATAGTGGAGAGAAGGCGTTCCCCGGATATAACTCCTCCTCGCCTACGTTAGCTCCCCCCCCAAGTGTTCCCTGTTATTTGAAACCATACCCAAAGCTTTATATCATAGAAATACCGTTCCTCATGTTTGTTACATGAATCTGTCAAAAGTATATTTTTAATTTAATATAAATAAAGATTGATTCAGTATATGTTGCTGTGGTTTTGGCGGTGGTTTTGTGCCTCTTGTTGTTGTCTTTCAATGCAAACGAAACGGTGGTAGCTGCAGTAATAAAGCAAGAAACAGAAGAAGCACATATTGACAAATACAATGTAATATATTGAAAATAAATGTAAATATATGTAGGGAGTCCACGTAGTTGGTCATTTCGCTCGAAGACCATGGATAGAAATACAAAGAATATACATTTTTAATACAGATTGTGTTTAAAAATGTATTTTTAAAACGATACTTGGTGATATTTTACGAGATAAAACATTTTATTTTGTAAAAGTCTTTTAAAATTTATGTGGATATTGCCCAAATTGCCGGCATAAGCCTGTGTCAGTCGTTAATATTGGTGTAGTATGTAATTACTATGTAAAAATATTGACATAAGTCTTAAATAGACATAGATAATGACAAAAACCCACAATTTAAATATATTACATAACTCAATAAGTGTATGGAATATTGGAGTAACGCAACAGCAAGGAGCATATATTAACATATATTTAAAAAAATGTAAAAAAAAAAATCTATTTTAATATGCAAAAATTTACATTTTGCTTCAATATATTACAAAATATAATGCATATACATTGTGCATAATGCATTGGTAATATAAACTCATGCATGTGTCCAAATCTGTTGCTTAAAATACATTCTGCATATATTAGGAGATAATATGTTTTGGGAAAATACACAGTAATGACCTTCATAAAGGTAGATCTTGTTTAAGAACGTGCTGAATATGTAATTAGATAGTTAAAATGTTGTCATGATGCTGTTTAATCAACAGAAATAAACAAATATATTTCTGTTGCATAAGAGGTTTGCAAGAGGGAAGTTCTTGAGAGATCTCAAAGGAGAGAAGGATCATATGTGATATGTTGCAAAATGCTGCCCTTTAAAGATGAACACGAGCAACATCCGGGCTTCCGCAGGGATTCTGTGTCTTGCTCAAAGACCCCTCAGCAGGGAGGCTCGGGATTCCTCGGCCCCAGAATCCCCTCTGCTCGACACGCCACCCTGCCGCCTGTAAATAGAGCAGAAAATGAAACGGCTTTAATAATAAAAATTTAACAGATGGCGTCTTTAATTAAGGGGACGAGGGCGCTCTCAAGTTGCGGCGCGCCTACTTTGACCCGACTTCTTAAGATCAACGGTACAGAAGTCGCACTGGAGGGCGAGAAATCTGCAGCGCACCAACACTTTCATGCTCAAAAGGACTTGCAGATGAAGACCAGCTGCATCAAAAAAAAAAAGCTCTGCAGTGTTCTCCGAGCCCCTTCCTCGCCAAAAAAAAAGCTCGCCCCTCGGAACAGGCTGATGCGTGGATATACCATTTTGCTCTCGTTTTCCCTCCCCGCTGCCGCGCTGCGCTTAATCTCCTGTTTACCCGGGCGTTTGCTTATGTAAACTGGCGTAGGCAACATCGTTTGCTATGCGGCGCTCCCTCCGTTGCAGCTGGCTTTCATTTCAATCATAAATAATACAAAACCGTCCAATGGCGGAATATGAGCTTTCTGAAGTCGCTGCTATTAATACTAATAAGGACGACGGGGTGCTTTAAGTAAACACTGTTTATGAACAGCAACCCCTATTCCTTTCTCTTCCTCCTTCCTCCTTTCTGTCTATTAGCTCCCTCTGAGCGCCGAGACTCAATTAGTAAGCACATCTAGTTCCGCCGTAGTAATCTACAGCGGGGGCCCTCCTGCCGCAGAGTTAACGCCATTTGAACTATTTCCAGCGATATTCACACGCAGCTCCTTGTTCAAAGATCTATATTAGGTCCTGCCCGCTCGGATCGCTGTCAAAAGAATTACGCTCGCCATTTGCCACGGAAAGGAACGTTTAATTGATACTCGCTCACTCCCTTCCTAATGTTGAACCCACATAATAGACAGATTATCTTGAACATTAAGCACTCTTCCCGACAGGACTTTTTGCACATTATCACCCTCGCCAGACAGCAAAGGGGGAGGTGGTGGGGGAGGGGTGGTGGAGGTCATTGTTAATTTGGCAACCGCTGTATAACCATTTGTCAATGTGTTACAAGTCTCCTTTATAGCTGATCTTCCAGTGAAGCCTGCTATCGCCCGCCAGGAGACGGCGGTTCGGCTCCATCCCGGCGGCCTGTAGCAATTATACTTACAGCTGCCCTGTACACCTGTGACATCGCGCGGCGATGACAGCTCATCGCCCGACAGACCGCCGCTGCTTAATTGCGGCGTGTCACCTTGACAGGGGTGTTTTACCCACACAGCCCTACTGCAACCAAGGGCTGTTCGAGATGGCTCCATTCATCTTTGTAGGTGTTGTGTTTTAGTACTCTCACTTCTGGGAATAGAATTTAAACCGTGAGACCAATGTGACATTCTTCAAGGGTGTACTTACTTCAGGACGAGGAGGAGAAACTACCTGAAAACGAAGATTGCCATCGGAGCTATAAAAACTGAACAATACAGTTTCATATCAGCGAGCTAATACGTCTGCCTGAGCGCATTCTGGCTGCAAACTCAAGAACAAGAATACAAAGACGTAGTGCTGAAATTTTAAACGTCGAGTCGCTGTAGTTCGCCCTGGATTGCAGTGGATTTATGTTTATTCAATGTTGGAAAAGGACAGTGTAGATTCAGCCTTCAGCGGACAACATGTTCAGTATCAGTTCCGTCCTGATGACTGTTCACTCAGACTCCATCGGTTGAGGTCGTTACACCTGTAAACATGCCGACTGTATCAACACGTTTTCCTTTAAAAGTTCACTGTGACTGTCGGAATAAATGATTCTGTAATGTTTTCAATTAATTTAATGGTGTAAAAGTGAGGTGTAACTTCTCCAACTGAATCATGTTTGAACCATTTACTTTGAGCTATGTCGGCAAAAAGATCACCGGTGATTTAGCAGCGTCCCTGAGGCGGACACAGCTTCCTCCGTCGAGCGCTGCTGTTTCGAGGGATGTTATGTCGTTCTTCAGTCGGACCAAGCAAACAGACATCAGGAACCACCTCTCTGGCCTTCTTGTGAAAATGTTGTCTTGTCTTCTGAAACAAGGGAAAATGGCATCACCGAGCACAACTTCAGCATTTCTTTAGCCTTCTCTCTATTGTAGTGTAGCCCAGTGTGTGGAAATATGAATTGTGTAGATTCTGAATTCTATTTATAGTTAAACTTTCAAGACAAGTGCCAAAAACAGAGCATCCTTGATTTTCTAGCTGGCAACTACTGATTTTTTCAGCTGTAGCTACAGCCAAGCTAACGTTAGCATTGCGAGTCAGATGACAACAACTTCCAGCTGACTTTTTAATGTTCTAACCGATGATTTTTAAAACAAAAGCCCCTAAAGGTCTTGAATATGCATTTGTTAGCCACATCGTACTAAAACACTGAGTCTGTATGTTCCAGACAACACGTTAGCATCATTAGCCATTAATGATCCATGTCCATGTCATGGGAACACAGAAACAACACTGTTTTTGTGTTGAGCTCGTAAGTCTTAGTTTTATATATATAATCAGGAAAATCCAAGATCACACTTAAAGGAGGCAAACATTGGATTAGCCTAATGCGCTATTGTTTTTCCATTTTCAAATAGCATAAAGAAGAAAAGCTTTTAGATCCAACTTCTTTGGCGGACTTTCTGCTATCTTGGACACCAAGCTCATCTATGTTGCTGGAGTATAAACCTCCCCAAACCCAATAGAACAGAATAACGGTCGCTAACGTTAGCCTGGACTCTGATCCAGTTGCATCCAGGTTTCACACGGAGGGTAAAAAACACTGCAAAGTGGATGTGCAAGTCATCAAAAAGGCTGTTTTAAAATAATCAGTAACCAAACAAGGATGTGGTCAGAAATACCCTGCGACTTTGAACAATTGCAGGTCCTACTGAAAGGTCAATTAGCTTTTTATTCACTTTTCTTAGCTAGGAAGTCAGAAGTCGTGTCAGATTTTCATTACTATTCATGTCGGCATCACATCACCCAAATACAGCAGAAAAATCCTCTGAATTCTGTCTGATCCGAGCTGGAACAGCGAGGCAGACGGCGGTAGAAAGTGTTTATCTGTATTAATCTGCTGCTTTACGCTCTTCATCACGCCGGCGCTAATTCGACATCATTACTCCGACGTGTTATATTGCTCATTTTAACGTCAGATGGTGTATTTACATTCTAATAACATGGAAAATGCCCCCTGTTGTCGCGTAATGTGCAGTGTAGTTTGGATTGTGCTCATTATGCTGCTTCCGTAATGTGTTTAAGGATATGAAGCATACATCACACTTATCTCCCACCACGAGGCGATATCTCCCCTGTCGTGTCATCACTGCACGCGATTACGCGCAATTACGCGAGCGATGTTTACTGAGATCCAGAGGAGAAGAAAGAGGCAGGTTTTCCATACGGCATCAGGAGCAAAGTACGTCTAAAAAAACTGATTTTAACTGCAATTTAGCCGCCTACGTTTAACCCCAGAGTGGTCGGAGCCGCGGTCATTTCAGAGAGACGTTTTATGGCTTGAATAAGAAGTCTAGATAATCTGTAAGTCGTTAGTATTCATAAAAGCAATGCAGATACAGTAAACAGGCTTTTCTGTGAGGAAGACCGAAACTGACAGAATCCAAAATAAATACATAAATGTATCAATAATGTAGTACATTAACTGTTTTATTATTATCATTATCATTTAGGCATTTATAAAATGGGACATTAATTTATATTTCTGCTTTAGTTTGCTCCTATAAATATATGTATATTTTATTCTGATTTCTCATTTTTTGTCGATGTATTTATGAATATTTTCCCATTTGCATTTTCTCCCTGTTTATTACCTTAAACAAATGTATGTCCTTACTTTTCATTTTGCATTTTTAAGATGGCACAATACAGAAACAAATACAGAAGTGAACAGTTTTAAATTGTTCTCTATTCGTTATGAATACGAACTGATAAACACCTAATAGGGAAAATGTAATGGGAACGTAAATAAATAAGGCAATTAATACAAATTCAATTAATGCAGTGGAAAATTAATGAACATCAATGTATAAATTATTTATTTTCTTTTTTTTATTTACCATTCTTAATTTATTTGATTAAAAAAATGGTGCATTAAATTTAATTTATTGATTTACTGAGACATTTATTTTTTGATTTTGACAGTTTTGGTCCTCCATTATTTTTGTATTTTTACCAGACTTATCTGTTGCTATGCAAAAAAAAGGGGGGGAGGAGCTCATTATTGGCTAAACTGCAACCAAACAATTAAAATCTCAAACTCACTACTTGTTAAATCTGTTAAACGTTGATAAAAGATGCCGGTTTGTTGTTAGAGTTCACATTTTGTGGATGTAAGATCAGCGTTTTTCCACTCGCTTGAGTCAACACCGGTGGGATAACACCGTCTCCATGCCTGAGGCTGAAACTAAAAGTCTGGAGACGAAAACAGAATCGAGGAGTCCAATCTGCTGCCGGCCGATGAAGACACTCAGTCCAGACTGTAGCCGAAGAATACCATGAAGACGAGGCGGAGGAGGGAGAATGAGAAGAGAAGACAACTTTCCCGTGAGGCAACATTTCCACCCGACATAGTAATCAGGAGGCAGCAGAGTAAGAAAACAAGAGAGGGAAATGGAGAGAACGGGCCAAACCGAGGTAAAGGTTGGGCACAACAGCCGGAGGCACTCTGTCGAGGGCAGCTGCACAAAATCACCTCTGAGAGGGAGAAACAAGGAGCAGCAGAGACGGAAAGAGGACGGCAGCTTAAACCATCGACTGAATATCTTGCAACAATACTGCTATGAAAAAGTTTTGTACGACACATGAGAAACGCTTCCTTCGATGTAAAAGTCTAACCATGTGTCTCGTCCTCATTCTGTGCGAGATTACCCCAGCAGCCGCCTGGCAGTCGTCTTTATGCTGAGTCACGGCCACAAGCTGTTTACCGAGAGGATCCACGAGGCTAACATGACATGAATGCACAAATATGTTCTGATCTGTACGACTGAGATCTGTACTGTGGAGCCGTATGGCTGCCGTACAATCTGTAAACTACTGCAGAGCTTTGAGAGTCGGGTGAGTTCTTCTCAGGCAATCGTAGAAAATCTCAAGTTCAAGCTTTATAGCGTTTAACTTAACTGAAAATGAACGTATCTCTGTCTGAACAGCATTCATGTAACACATGTACATTTAGTTGAATAAAGTTAATTTTTTCTTTTTATCAAATTGATCATTTATTTTAATCGTCTGTGTTCGTTGTCACGTAATTTGCAGAATGCTATTTCCCCTGATATGCAGCTACGTTTGTTCTCATTTTTTACAGTATGTGCCTTTAGATTTTTGATAATATGTGTAAAACAGTATAATTGTAATTGTCATCATTGCATTACTTGCTGTTTAATGGACCCATATGAAAAACCATGGCCTCCAAAAATAACATACAATAATGTTAAATCAAATTAAATTAAAAAATCCCATTTTATTGTTTATTTTTTGTTGTTTCTGTTGCGACAATTTGACAAAATCGATAATTACAACCCAGCCAAAAACATACAAATATTAAATGAAAAGGTCATTTTTAATGCCGTCACAGCAGAACGCTGCCAGGATAAGTTAAGTTCAAACTTCAAAATAAAATTTGTAATCAGATCTTCTACATTTTCATTTGAATTAAGTCCTGATTTCAGCTAAATTCAAAAGGGTTTCATGGTCTTTTTTCTCGCCATCATCTCAAGAATGATAGGATGCACCCAGCCAAGTTAACCAAAACTAAATGAGCAGACAACAGCTTTCCAAACCTGTAGTTTTGGGCCTAATAAACACAAATTAGTGCTTGTTTTTTGAGAGAGCTTCTAATAATTTAGTTTAAATGATTTCCTCTAATACGGCATCCCTGGACTCCCATACGCCATCATATCTCTTTTTCGTCATGCTGCCTCTCTCACAAACAAACTCTTACAGGTGAACGTGCACCTGTCTGTCCACCCACACACACACACACACACACACTCCCCCGCATCCACCTTCACAGCTACGCATCCTGCAAGTGCTCTTTTTTAGTGTGGCTTACCGAGAGATATTCGACTTTTCTCTCTCTTTCTTCCTGCGCTGACCCTTTTGCAACACACACACACACACACACATGCACACAAACACACACATGCACACACACACACGCACACACACACACTAGCCCGAGGACAGAGATGGAGAACTCTAATTTCCACAGGGCCCCGCAAAGTCTCTCCATCCCTCTAAACTCAATCTCCTCTCTTTTCTCTCTCTCTCGCTAAAAGTACACACAATCGCAGAATTACCTTGTAGACCTGCACACACACTCACATTTTCAATCATGAAAAAAAAAAAGCCTGGAAGGAATCTCTTAACTTATCTTAATTCACAACTTTAATATTGTTTGTACCAAATTTAAAGCACCACACAGTTCCTCAAATCACCTGGACACCTTTCTGACTCTGTCACACAGTCGATTACGTCTCAGAGCCTCCCCACAGGAGGGGAAGAGTGATGAGATTTATGCCGGTTGAACCACGTAATACTCCTTTTATCGTGCTCTGCTGGGCTCCGGTAGGGTTTGTAAGAAGCTCCTTCCGTTCTGTGCGTGTGTCAGCGGTGAAGGATTGAAACTGCACGATTCAGAAAAAGGACAGGTTGTGAGGAGCCAAAGCTAACGAAGTTGTCCCTGGTTTGATTCTCGCCACAGCCAACGCACATCCATCAGTCACTTCCTGTTCACCAGACCCTTACCTTCCTGCTCACTCCATCACACGTCGCTGTGGATAACAGCATCAGCTAAATCCCAAACTCGTACGGAGGCCCAGAGACGTCCAGATGGTCCGCAGCAGCGCTGTCATTTGTCAAAGAAAATGATGCTGAACGGTGTGAAGAACTTGAGCAAATACAGACAGAGTGCGTTTCTGCTCTTTACTTGATGTGAAGATGCTGTTAAATGATTACCATAAGTAAATTAAGCCAACAATGAATTCATCTTAATACAGTTATTGTGTGCAGAGACTTGGTCGCCTATACTATAAGGTCCTATACAGTGTAAAAAGAAACACTTGGTTATATTTGCTCATGCTAATAGTCAGTTTTAGTAAGCTTTGGACAGAGCTAGTTCCACCCTTTACTTTCTATTCTTTGTGCCAAGCTAAGCTAACCTCCAGCTAGCTATAGCTTCTAATTTAGCACACAGACATTAGAAACGTATGTGTTGAAGGCTGTACCCTCGTCCCCTCCTGCTGTGCCTTGTCGTCCCCCGTCGTCGCAGGTAACAGTCTTTGTCAGAGCCGCTGTAAATCGCCTCCTTACTGTATCCCCTGGTTTTACCCATAAAAGTGCAAAATATAGTGACGAAATTGTACATTTTGGAGCCATAGTCCTTAATACATTTAACCATTGACTGTATGAAGAAATGGATGGGGGCATCTATATTGCCCCCTGGTGGCAGGTTGTAGTATAGGTCATAAACCTGCCTCCTTCATGTTAGCACCTGGGACACTGGCAAAACTATGGTAGAAAACTTAAATAAACCTCCAATCAGTTTTCCAGAGATGATATTTGTTCTCTGCAGTCGGTCTTTGGATTTAGCTCCAAAAAACTCCAGGATGTTTTGACTTAATCTTTGCACAGTGGGAGGAAGTGGAAACATGTTGTCCATCTTTAAGTCAATGCATTGACCATGTCTGTCCTTTCAACTTGTCAAATGGGTAAAACCTTCATCCCTGAACATTCCTACGTCTCGAACAGAACCAGCGGCTGATTCTGACTCTCTACAAGGCCACTGTTATCCTTCTCCGGTCAGATTTCTGAAGTGGACTTCTATCTCCATTTGGCTAACCGAGACCTCTGCCTACGTTTTACACCCCGTCGAGCAGCCAGCGAAACATTTTCAAGAAGCAAAAGAGAAAGCTCAGATGTTACTGACACAGAAAGACGCAGAAAAAGTCCTCTTTGGTGTCTCGCCCTTTGACTCTGAGCGCTTTGATGCGGCCGAACGGAGCAAAGGGGGAACCCTCCCCGCTGCCGCCGCCGCCGCCGCCTCGCTGCACCCGCTTTCATCTGAGAGTGATGTTTGCCTTCGGAGGGGAATGTGAGAAAAGTCACTGTTAGCTATAGTTACTTTTATGTCCTGAAAAGCTGTGTTTTAATTAATGAAACCACTGGAGGCTGGGACGGGGTTACTGCTGCGATGACTCCAGATGAGCGTGTACTCTTTTTCATCCTTCTCCCTTTTTGTGTGTGGATTTACTCTTGAAGCATTAAAAAAAAAAAGAAGAAGAAAAAATGGTGTCTTATAGGTTCTGTGTGTGCGCGCTCGTGGCTTTGTAAATGTGTCGGTGTGTTTGTCCTAGCGGCTCCTGCGGTGACTGAGTGTCTCTAATTGAGTGTGCTGCTCACTCAGACAGGAGGTCTCAGACAGTGTTGACATTCAGGCAGTGGAAGGCCACCATTGGGGATGACAGCTGATCATTCTTCCAGCCAGCACCCTAATTACGCCGAGATGGAGAGAGCCGGAGAGAGGAGGCATAAACAGAGAGGGAGAGAGAGAGAGAGAAGGCTTTTTAAACAACAAACAGGTTTCCGTTTCCTCCTGTCCTGCTGTTTTCGTCCATTCATGATAAGTGCCCCCCCTCCTCCGGGGTAGAAGAAGCACCCTGCTGCCTTCCTGCTCTCTGACTGAGCTCCTGTGACCACACCGCCTCCGCCAGCTCCCTCAACCTGGCATCTTTTTCGCAGCCACTTTCCCAATTATACCAAAGCTCCCGAGTGTGATTTCATTGTCGCTCGGAAAAAGCTATCTCCTTCCTCCCGTCCCTCTCCGGGAACACACAAGTGATGAAAGACGTGCACGCACACACTCTGTGATGTATGGAGTCAATCAGACTTCATTGGACGGTGTTGTGAAAGCCTCAGGATATTAGCAAGCTTGCCCCGCGCTCGACCAGATGATAAACTCTTTATGTGTCCACAGGCTTTTGTGGAGCAATAACAGCGTCTCTGGCCTTTCTCACCCGCCGCCATCCATTTCAGTACAACTCAAAATGTGAGCGGTGTAGCAGACGCCGCTCCGGGCGCCGTCGGAAGCTTCCCGGGGGAATGTTGATGAACAGGCGAGGAGGCTGCACAGGCTCAGGTGAACAACTCACATTTTTACATTTCTTAATCGGCAGAAGCAGCCTAAACATCTTTAACCTGACCCTATGAAAACTTTGGTTGTTTTACCCAAACATGCACTCATGTCTAAGGCCTTTTCTGCTCGAGGAACATAACAACCCCTGAAAATAGGTTCTTCTTTTGTTACCTTGTCAAAAAAGGTTGGTTGATTGGCTTATTGGTTGGTTGTTTGTTTTAATGGTTGGATGGATTATTAGTTGGTTTATTAGTTGGATTATTGGTTGGTTGTTTGGTTTATTGGTTGGTTGGTTGGTTGATTGGTCTATTGGTTGGTTGTTTGTTTTAATGGTTGGATGGATTATTAGTTGGTTTATTAGTTGGATTATTGGTTGGTTGTTTGGTTTATTGGTTGGTTGGTTGGTTTATTGGTCTATTGGTTGTTTGTTTGTTTTAATGGTTTGATGGATTATTAGTTGGTTTATTGGTCAGTTGGTTGGTTGATTGTCCTCATTAACCCCATTAACCATGTTTATAATGTCTCAGACTGTAACGTATGATGGATGTCGATGAAAAAAAATGTCCTATGTGGGTCGTTAGCCTACCTGTCGTGTATTTCTTTAATTTTCTGGAGACATTTCTTCATCAGAGGTCATAAAAACGTAATTATGTTGGGTTTAAGTCTGTTTCTCCATGCGTGACCACAGCCAACCCCTTCTTCTTCTTCTTTAGGTTCCTTGTCACAGCCCAGGAAACTCAGAAACCTCCTGTTGGGAATGAACACATCGCCACAGTTTATGATGAATACTTAAGACACATGATGAGTTTATGAAATGTGATTTATTATTACAGATTCATCTACCCATCAGTGTTTAAACCAGCTGCCAGCATTGATTATTTTACTTGTAAACATCTCTCATGCTACTTCTGTAAGAACTACTTATTACAGTTGTTTGTTTTACAGTGTAGCAGCGCCGCTTTTATTAAAGCTAACGGTCTGAATACTAATAAAAACGAGGATGACAATGACAAATGGGGATGATCCCATCAAGTACACGTCAAAAGTTCACTTTAACTTGATCTTCTTCACATGATTATGGATAGATCACACATCTGTTGCACTTGCACACACACACACACACACACACACACACACACAAAAGCATGTTTAAATTAAAAAGACGTAGCACACACACACACACTCACACATACACATGCCATGCATCTGCAGGCCTCCACTTGAGATTCATAAGCATTTAATGAGTGTCTCGTGGGTGGCAGCGTGTCTGACCTTGCTCACCACCCTCTCTTATTGTCACACACCACACAGGACAGCTGCTGACTGTGGCATGACAGCGAGGTGACAACTCTGTTTGCGTGTGAGTGCCCGATCACACGTCACACACACACATACATTGACTATATGCACATACGGAGCGGGTGTTCGTGGGTCCGTTTTTCATCCGTATGTGTGTTTGCGCGTGCATGTGCGATTGTGTCGGTGTTCAACATGGTTGTCAAGTGCTTGAGCGGGCCAATCTCTCATCTGCCATCCGCTCAGATCAACTGACGTGCAGCCAAAGCAAACAGACATAAAGACAGAGCGGAAGGCATCACTATGCAGCGCAGCGGTGCAGTTTGTCCTGACCCTGTCTGGGGCCCTCTCCTCTCCGCTGATTCTAATGAGCTCCCGCGGGATTAGACTTAGGCGGCCAGCGTCCCAATGAGGCGCGGGGGGGTAAGTTGGAGGAGGAGGGGATGACATCAATACACCCACACAAACACATACACAAACAGTGCGTTCACCTCGGCGCGCAGACACTAACTTGTTTGAGCGGGAAGGTGCCGCACGGCATCCACTGTAACAGAGGAAATTGATTTTGAAGCGCAGGAAGTCGGGACAATTTTTCAAAACACGTGGCGTAAAATCACGAGTCACAAATCTCTGAGGGTTTCTAACATGAAACTTTAGGCTGGATCACAGAAAGAACTGTATGAAAAAGAACAAGAACCATCAGAATAAATGTCGTTATCACTACTATGAGCTTCCTTGAGGCAGTAGAATATAGTCATATTGTGATGTTTTCCAACAGATATGGAGCAACAGGATTCATTTGGAGTGGCGTCTTTTGCCATCAGGGAGACATTCACTCTGCTTGTGGCTCGGCCTTTGGTCTCCACCAACTGCTAAGAAAGAAATATCTGGCTCAACAGCTTCTGTCGCCAAAGTTTGTCTGTCATTTGCTGCTAGGCTGGTGGTTTTTAAAGGTATGTCACTGAAAACAGCCGCATCCTACGCTCGAAAATTATAAAGAATAGTAAAGTTGCGGGAAGGAAAACCGAAACAATGAGCTGAACTGACTGTACGTAATATGGATGAGGCTTCTGGGTGCCTTAAAGCTGCATTCTTTCTCCACTGGTTTCAAAAAGAAGACAAGCTTATGAGAAAACGACCCTACTTCTAACTTTATTTACTACCCCAGTAAACAGCATGATGTCAATTTACTAGATTATCAACCCATTTAGAGTAAAAGAGACAATAAAGCAGGGTTTGCTCTTTTTCTCAGTATCAAAATTTCACTTTAAACTTGGTTGACAGTTTGATGGAAACACAACCATTAAGTTTGACACATTTGCTGTCATGATATAATGTTTGGAATCAACCTCTCTTGGATTTCTCCTGGTGTCCTTGTACCCCCAATAAATGGCTGATGAACAAGCTACAATAATGATGTATTCATGGTTGTCACTTTAGGTTTGCATTTTTCATGATGGACAGCTAATCGTGCAAAGCCGTGACCCCGTGTGGTTTTCAATATTCAACTTCTTTTGGCGGTTAAAATGCAATTGCGGGCATTTTTCCAGGACGAATCACTAACGTCGCTTTTCCAAGTGGACACAAAACGTGCATCGCTACGTATTCTAGCCTATTCTGTTTAACTTTTTTACTTTTTTGCATACGTTCATGCTTAAAAAGGTATTGTGGGAGAAAAATCTAAGGCCCAGAACACTCTGGCCTCACGAGATAAGATGCCGTATGTACCTCGTATAAACGTTAGGACTGATAAGGTATGGATGAGGGCGTAGTGTGGTCTTATATCTATCATGGTCTTTGCAAACTTAGCAGTTTGAAGCTGCCAAGTTTACGGGATATAACAAGACACTAGAGAAGGATCGGCGGGATCAACTTGACAATGCACTGTGCGTACCGTTGGGCAGTTATTTTGTTCCACGCTGCAAACTACTTCAACATAAGCCATCTGTGTTTTCTTCATCACTCCTGAATGATCAAGCAAGCTGGAATTTCACACGACCACTGTATACCAGTCTTATATTTCGAGTTGTACTAGAATTGCAGCCATTTTTAGATACAACAAGTACTAATTAAGTCACCTTATGACTTGTAAACCTACACAATCCCCTCAGCGGGAAGTGAACTGAGGTGAAGCAGGTGTTGGAGTACTACGTTGTACCTCGGATGCTTAATTAGAGCAGAAAAAACAAGAAATACATTCGATTTCATCCCTTCCAGAAAGTCACGAGCGAGGAAAAAAAGTTTTGTGCTCGGGTTCAGAACCCTCTGGAGTTTAACCGCCATCAAATTAGTCTCCTCTGAACTCAGAGCCGTATCAGCCACGGACACGTATCTGCTGCGCTGTTTTTAAAGTCATGTTCTGTCGTCTTGTGACACAAAACCCTTATTTGCCTGCAATTTCCCTCATTGGTATCAAAAGGTTAAATGCTAAGAGGGCTGATCAGGTATTGTCTGCGCTAGACAAGCTCATTAATGTGTCACAATTCATTATCAGAGCCTTGTCCTCACCTTGTCAGGTGGCTAATGGGAATATCAATCATAGGCTTCCCCATCACGACCCTTCTCACATCTTTGCGGCGCATCTAGCCTCTGTTGACTCCTCATCCCGAAATACCACCAGGCCCAAACAGATCTGTCTGGAACAAATGTCAAACACAATTCGGCTCAGGAGTAAACACCCGCAAACATGGCCGACATACAGAGTGCCACTCTTCTTCTTTCCGCATAGCCGAGGTGCCGCCGCCGCCGCCGGTTTACAGATGTTTTCCAGCTGTCGTATTCAGACTCGGGTGTTTATTGTGGCACGGTGATAAGCATCTGTGGACAAAAGGGAAAATTACGGGCTTTTATTGATGCCTGGAGGCAAGACGGAGCGCTCGCAGCAACAAAGGTGAAAAGAATTCGTAAGTGGGGAAACCTCAGTATGCAAATACAATAAAAAATGAGCAGTTTAAAGAACACAATTATCTGAGACGAGACCAAAGACACTAAGATAAAAAAAAAAAAAGCGTGGGTGAAAACAGGATACAGGTAGAAAGAAAAACATGTAGTCATATCAAAGAATCAGAATGAGAGAATCATTATTTATAGTGCACTGTACACTGTAAAAAACAAAGTGCTGAAAAAGCTTTACGATTAAATAAAAAGAAAGTTAATTCTAAATAATTATAATGTTTCATACCTGCATGATGGATTTGAGTAATATCTATCTATCAATATTATATTTTAATTGATTGCATTTTTTAACAAATGACATTTTAATTTAATATCATTTTAAATTAAACTAAGAATTCTGAAACTAGTTTAACTTATTATTATGTCATGTTATTTATAATCAGCTATATTTAAGTGCATTTTTAATATTTTGTTTAATTTGATTTTTAATTGAGTTTCCCTTTGAAATTTAATTTCACGAAGTATCAAATAATCCTTTCAAAACGTATTACATATTATTTCTAATATATTTAATTTATATATTTGACTTGTTTGTTTAATTTAATTAGTTTCCCTTTAATTCTAAATTTAATGAAATTTATAATCACTTTTTTTTAGTAAAACAAAAAGACAAACAGATAAAAACGATGAGATTAACCAAACTGCGTTTGAAAAACCTGTTTTTTAAGCTAGTATGTTTTGACTGTTAAGCCTGTTTTTCCGTCCTTATCATGAATCTTCTTCTCCACAAACTTCTTTCGTATTGTGTTGACGTCGCTCGACTCTGCAGCAGGAATCAGACTGAAGCTGAACACTGATGTGTTTTGTGAGTGAGAGTCAGACGCTTCTGACACCTGAGACTGTCTGAGTGAACACATTCATTTAGAAATTAAAGGTGTCAAAGTCTTTGTATAAACAGTTTAATTGGTACCTGAGTCGATTAAACAGGCATATTAAAAAATTACAGGTAAAAGTTTGACTATCAATGAAGAATATGTGCACATTTTATCCTCTGATGTGAAGTTAAATTAGCATTTTGAATAAATGTTGATGCAAATGATGGTGTGTAATTAGTAAAGGGTGGTAATTATAACAGCGAATCACGCAGTCGTGATGTATTAATTCCTTTTTGCATCAATGCAGCCGGTTGAAGTCTGTCATTACGGCACCTTCACAGGAAAAGGGAAGAAAGATTAGCTAATCGTCAAAGGAAAAGGAAAAAAGTAAGCTGTCGAGAGAGCGGTAGCTGCTCAGGAGGCCAATTCAGAACTCCCTCAGCATTTTCTCAGTTTTTCTCTCCTCTTCTCTTCTCTGTTATCTCCTCCACCTTTTGCTTTTCCACCTGATGTAGAGCCGAGGGTGAGAGGAGTTCATCGACTCGGACAGCTCGATCGCAAGGCGTCGCCTCCTCCAAAGCTCTTTTGCTCTCAAATTGCCCGTAATTTCATTTTTGTGTGTAAATATGTGTTTCTTGTCAGGTGCGTGGCGGCGTGGAGGGAAAAAACAGGCACGCAGACAGCTCTGACAAGCAATTACACCGCTGCTTGTTCGGGAGGCAGGTCGGGATGAGCTCTGGTCTGCTGCCGGGGCACGAGATTGAATGCTCAGGAGATGGAGAAGAAAATGGCCGCGGAGGGGGGAGAACACTGCTGAGACGACCACAGACGCAACTCTGGGCTGCATACTGTCTTCTAACTGATTGAGCATGGAATTGAGAGATGGAAGGAAATGATTCGACACAAATCTTGCAAATAAAACAGCGACGTGACTCTGCAGTTGTTTGATGCAAAACATTGTGTTTAGTCTCGTCATTGGCATATTTTTGGGGGGATGAAAAGCAGATTGGCCTTTAACTCCAGAAACAAGCTTAAGATTAACAAGAACTCCATGAAAAGACTGTTCGGGCAGCAAGTATTGATTAGTTAAACACTAAAATAATGCTCTTTTTGAAGATTATAGACCTCCTGATTGTGGCCCAATCGAAGGAGACACTTTACATCGTTGATTATAGCTTGAAGCAGGGCCGCCGACGTTAGCTAGCTAGCAGTGTCCTCACAAGCATGTTTGTGTTCCATCAGCCTCAGATACTTTAGACCATTAAGTCGTTGCAAATTGTCTGATCTTTAATGGAACGGATAACTGTTTTCCTCCCGCCTTTGCATGGTTATGGAATAGTTTGTCATCATAATTTGTCAGCGACCAAGGAAGTAAAGCCAAAACCCCCGAAACAAGTGCACTTGTACAAGATGCTACAGTGGCTGAGGGAGAGAACAGACCACAGCGGATCCAAACTAAATGAAAAATGTTATTAAAGGCAGCAGTTTGAGGCAAGCACGAGGCGTATAAACAAGTCAATGTGTTCGCGTTCGTCTAATTGAGCAAAAGCAAACAAAATCTACAGAAATAATAAGTAAGAACTATGAGTTATGTCAGCCTAACTGCTTAAAATACAGCAGTATGTTAAAAACAAGACATTATGCAGTGTATACTGCTATGCTTTTATTTTGAAAGTTAGAAAAACAGAGAGTCTGTCTTTTTCCTGAAGATTTTGAGCTGTATAAAAGTTTGCTGTTGTATTATTTCATTATTACCTTCATAAGTATTATGAGCACAACTTGTAACCCTCGGCTTCAATATTTATGAACATGAAAATCCAGGTTTTGGTCTCTCCTGTGACCCAATCAGCCTCACGAACCTCAAGTAAAACTTCACATCTGTCCTTGGCTATACTCAAGTGACTCTGTTGTGTTGCCTCTTTAATTCACCTGAACGCAGCCTAACAGTGCTGACACGTCTGCAGAGGGCGTTTAATTTGGACGCAACACTGGCGTTCAGTAAAATACCTGGAAGAAATCCTCCATCTGTCAATTTCTCTCAACCATAAAAAAAACACAGCAGCGATCTGACTGCAGTTCTTTTCCTCAGGTGTGCTATAGTGCATGGCCTCACGCCAAGTCCACGACCCTAACGGCCGTCCCGCCATCAAAGCCGGTGCGGCAGAGCGCACTGACAGTGGTTACATCTGATACGTAACCTTCCCACGGTGCACACATATGTTGATGTCAGAGTCGCCTCACCCTCTTGGGGGGAGGTGGAGGGGGGAGTCCTGAGGGGAAGTGAGACTGCTCTGTGGGAGAGAGTACAGTTGGTCCATTCAGCGATGTTCCATTAACTTGATTAATGGCCTAATTACTGCCAGTAAACAGTCCTCGGAGATAAGAAGCAGGAAGGAGGAGGAAGGTTGGAGCAGGAGAACCAAAGCAGCTCATGGTCAGTCAGGTACAGCCGTTCTTTTGTGTTGAGAGAACACAAACCGGACACGGAGCTCTCGTTTAAACGACCAAGTTCATTAGGTGCATTCAATCATGTGACCGTGACTGTGCATTTGAACATAGACAACATAGTGTTCGTCAACACTGGTTGGGTTTGGGAACACGCATCTTCTTTTAACTAGATTTATATACTGCCGGTCCGAGTCCACCTGCATTGTAACGGCTGCATTTCAATCTGAAATCAATCATTTTCACTCTCAGTATGTGACGTTGGGTGAACAATTCGGACCGCTAAAAGTGAAGTGTGTCGGCTTTAAGTGGCTCTTTTGGCGAGAAGAATCGTTTTTTGTGACCATAGAATGAACCTTTTATATTTTCATGTATTATTCTTTTGCGCTTCTTTCATTTTTTATGGACACTATAATGCAAACTTCACCTGGTTTCAGCTTTTGTGAGGATTTGCTGCTATTATTTGTCATTTATGAGAGTATTTCTTTGCCCTTTTTTTGACATAGTAATGATCAGATGGTTTGCAACATTGGACTGTATCATCTCACCCTCTACGATCATGTTGAGGTATACAGTGTGTGTGAAATCATTTCAGAAAGGATCCCAATACCAGCTTCGCTGCCTCGCGTTCAACCGTTCACACTAATGGCCCTCTTGTTTATTCAGCAGGCACAGCTTTGAGCTTTACCGATGGATCAAATTGGATTCTCAAGACCAGCCTCTAGCTTCAAAAGAACAGAAGGACTCTGGGTGCATCAAAAGGTATGATGTTGAATGTCAATCACGCTTTAGTATAATCCTCATTGGCAGGAAACAAGACAAAAGGTGTAAACTCTGCAAATCATGCCCTTCCATCGCTCTGAAAATAGCGTCTGATCGTGAAACAAATAGCCCCCACAAACGCTTTGGAGTAGCGTGTCTGCTGCCCCCTCTGCCATCTCCAATCACGGCGTGGGCGGCTCGCTCCAGCCTCGCTTCCCTCCCCCCCCCACCTTCGTCTCCCTCTACAGATGTGGGCTGAGTGAGGCCTTTGCTCTCTCGCCGAGAGAGGCGAGGAAACGAGCCTTCATCCTCCTCCACACTAGTCTGAAATGCAGCCAAGATCGGCGAGGCTGCCGCGACCCACCCCCCGCAATACTTACAGGTAGTGCAAAGGCCGCTTCCCGCTCCACGACATGGAACAGAGATGTGGATTTCTCTTGTAATTAGCAAAATAAGCTGGTGAAAGGAGTGGAATTGATTTATGCAAAGACAATGAATGTGTGGAAGACTTCATTTGTAATAGTAACCTCCAGTCAAGTGGTGGATATCACGGTATTTGCTATAGCGTGTGTTGCCAAGTTCTTTGCGAGACGTCCATTTACTTCGACGTGACTAATGATGATGACTGTAAGAATTAACAGCTTCACTGCTCATTTCTCTCGCAGAATGGAGCCAATTTGGTAATTTGCAGATGGGTTGCACCAACAAGGATTCATTTAAAGTTTGCAATGTGAATATGAATTTTAGTTTAAAGCATTCAAAATGTTAAATCATCATCAGAATAGGAAGAAATAGCAGTACTGATTGTGGTTGTGTGTTGGGTGTGTTTATGGTTATGGCAATAACATCTACGTAGTGTGTTGCAGAGATATCTGTTGAAGTTAGCATGCTCACCTGCTAGCCTTTAGCCCCATTTTCTTCCCTCAAGAGATCATAGTAAACAACACCAACACTCCCCCAGTGCTCAAGATCCCAATCTGGGCAGAGTCAGCTAAAATGGCGGCTAGCTGAATGGTTAACCGAGCTTACAGCAGCTATAGTTAGCAGCAGCTAGCAGAGTTAGTTAGACTTGGTGTTACAAAAGAATGGCAATTTTTTGCATACAACACCTTTATTCTTACAAGCATAGATTCAAACCCAACTGTGTTTGGAAAAGCGATGTTAGCTATTTAGCTAACTAGATTTCTTGCACAGCACTGTTTCAGAGTTGGTCCAAACTTCCGCAGCTTCCATGCTGAGCTGGTATCCAAACTCAGTTGGGTTGAGTCTGTCCCGTAGTTTTATTCAAGGAATCTAATTTGATCTTGGTTTGGAGTGAAAATCCTGATTTCTAAGCGAGTTTTAAAGCTTGTTGGGAACATAATTTAAAGTTTAACAGGAATTTTGTCCTTGCCGGTGCAACCCAGCCTCAAATGAAGATGTATGTAAAGTTGTTGCTGGACCTCAGCATGAACTCTCTTCTCGGCACTACTTTACTTATTTCTTGCTTCTTAACTTGTTGTTGACTTGCTCTGGAAAGCTGACATTTTCGTTTAAAATAAGGTCCTCAACCCCTTTTTCCCGGTAACACTTGTATGAAATGGGACTCTCCTATATTGTTTTCATTGATTCTGTCATGGCAACCTTGTAACACAGCCCTGCTTCATAATTGGATTGCCACATTGGACACAGTAAGCTTCAATTCCCCAACAAAAAAAAAGAAATAAAAGACGTAGAGAAACGGAAATTCTTGTCTGCTTTGTGTTCCGTGGAACTGTGGAAAAATGAGCGGCAAAGATCAGATTTCACACAAATGGCTGAATGATAAGGAGGTATTTCCTGTGTGCATGAGAAATGCACAACAAGAGGATGTTGGGTGAAAAGAAACATTACAGTAGGAAGAAAGCCAGTTCACTCGTTACAGGCTTCCACCTTGTGTGCAAATGTTAATTTAAACCCAGGGAGGTAATAATTGTGATTAGTTTCATGATGAAGGATACGTTTGGTTTTTTTTGTATCTCTCCTCAGGCACATTGTGTTCTGCGAGTGTTACTGAGGAATATTAAATGCTCTCCGTATTGGAGTTCAGTAATTGGCAAGATTCCGAACCTGTGTGGATTCACAGATTCAACCGATCAAGAAAATGACTGTCGAGAGAGACAACTGCAGAGTAAACGTGTCGTCCTGTTCTGACTCTGTTCCAGCTCTGATTGTTGTAGAAATTGTGTGCAGTCAGTCGTTGTTCTGAGATGATGAACCCTCAAGACTATGTTGAACCCCTCACTTCTCCTCTAGCACCACTAAAAGGTTGGTTTTTTTGTGTGAAGCATCTTAACAACTATTAGATGGATTTCCATATGACTACAGTCATTCATGGTCACCAGAGGATGAACCCTCAAGATGTTGTTGGTCCCCTGACTCCTCCTCTAGCACCATCTTAAGGTATAGATCTTAGTTTTTAGTAAAATATCTCTACTACTGGATGGACTGTTATACATTTTCTACAGTGATTCCTTGTTTCCAGAGGATGACGTTGTTGGTCCCCTGACTCCTCCTGTAGCACCACCATCAGATTTACTTTTCAGTTTCTCGTTAAATATCTCATCAACTAATGGATGGATTGCCATGTATTTCTACGTTCATTTGCAGTCACAAGAGGATGAACCCTCAAGACTTTGTTGATCCCCTGAAAGTCAACTTTTTAGTTTTTCAGTGAAATATCTCAACACCCATTAGATGGATTTCCATATTACTAGTCATTCGTGGTTCCCAGATGATGAATCCTAATGACTTTGTTGATCCCATGGCTTCTCCTCTAGCACCACCATAGGTTATAGATCTTAGTTTCGGGGGACAATATCACAACAACTACTGGATGGATTGTCTTACATTTCCTACATTAATTCCTTGTTTCCAGAGGATGAACCCTTAAGACTTTGTTGAACCCCTCACTTCTCCTCTAGCACCACTATAAGGTTAACTTTTTAGTTTTCAGTGAAATATCTCAACAACCATTAGATGGATTTCAATATTACTACAGTCATTCGTGGTTCCCAGATGATGAATCCTAATGACTTTGTTGATCCCATGGCTTCTACTCTTGCACCACCATAAGT
>CAEMYA010000116.1:744108-754731 GCA_903131615.1 Diplodus sargus
AAAGAAAGGCATTAGCAGATATTCTCTTTTGTCAGCAGAATGGCGAGAGAGCAGAGACGGTTCGCGCTGACTCTGTTTAAGACTGCTCGTTGATGCTTCAGTCTCGCTGGGAAAAGTCGTAAAAAAACTCAATTGGTTTTCGGTACCGAGGAGCAGACGGCACAGCGTGGATAAAAGAACGCACTTTAATGAATTGATAGAAATGTAATCTGGACTCGTTTTTTTTTTTATATTTGAGATATTACAAATGATCCTCAGTCACGCCTGGTGTTAGAGACTCTGATCCGTCCATTGGATGAATCCGACGAAATTGAAAATTAACACCACATGGTGAGACAAGACATTTGGATAGAAATGATTGTTTTCTACCAATTAAAGGCCATTCTGGATTCCAGAATCACCTGGAAAGACGGCGATAGAAACTGTACGGGAAAGGGGCTTATGCACTGCGGGTGATCGGATGAACCATCGTCTATCGCAACTCTCCAGTTCTGATATAACTGATGCTATAGCAGCTACGCTAACCTCTTGCGGAGCTGCTATTCTCTGGTCGTCACGCCTAAACCACCCTCGTAGCTTTCTGTAGTTCCTTAAAGGTCGCTGATTGTTTCTTTTCTTCTCTAAACTCAACCCAACCAGCGCTGAACACACTGCTTTTGATCGTGGTTCTTTCTTCGCATTCATGTTCCTAGAAGACGGTCCCTCGCATCTTCCCAGAATGCATTTGGAGAACCCCTCGGCGGGTCCGTTGAGTGTGAACATTTCCGTGTGTGGTTATTAAAAGCCTGTGCAAAGTGGCAGCGTACCAGAAATGGATTACAGTTTTGTTTAAAGAGGCTAAAACCTCGTGTTTTATAGCCGCCTCCAATACTAATATGTGGGTTTAGTCAGATGAGAGCTCTTCTCTTTAAAAGCACCAGGACTTCATACTGAAAGATAAAGACTGGATAATCTTGCAGACAATTATTTTTTTAAAAGAAGGGAAACATTCTTTGTGGCATGATAATCAGAAAACGCTCTTTCCTTCAACTTGTTTTTCACACCGTGAATGCGGGGGCCTTTCTTCTTTATCATTTTTTGCCTTCCATCCATGTGTGCGCCCCATTAGCCAGCATCTTTTTCTGGCTCCCCCTCTCCTCCATTTTAAAGCTGTGGTTTACTGCCAGCACGCTTGGTCGGGCCTGTGATTCACAGAAAATGATGAGGCGAAGGCTTACACCCGGCCCCAAAAAATATATGGCTCTGAAAAATGGATGTCCTGTCGAAGGGAGGCGCCTGATTTAACCAGCCAGAAACTTAAAACTGCCTTCGGTTGTTCATTTAGCCGCCCTTGTGTCAAGATTTCCTCACTGTTCCTATAAGTAAATTGCTGTAAAACCCATCGACCTTCTCTTGAGGAAGACATTCAGCGCCAATCGACTTTCTCTGACCCGCTTCGGTTTCTTTTCTTTTTTTCTTCTTCCCCTTTTTCAGGCTGTCTTAATTTGGAGTCATTGCTTTTGAGCATGACTAATAATGTCTTTTCCTTAACTGGGGAGGAGAGATAAGTAGAGGAGCATCTGAAATCAATGGAGGAGGATTAAGGAGGACCCCGGAGCTCCCACCGTCTCTATTCAGACCGCTCCAGCGAACACATGCTTCTCTTCAGCTCCCGGAGGACGACGGGGAAACACCTTTGGGCTACACCACCTTAAAGAAAAAGAACATAACAGCACAATCAATGTGCATTATGCCTCCACCTGCTGACCTCTTTACATTCTGATGCTCCATCAAGTCAAACCGCAGACTGCGTTCGCCCCGGAGCCATCTGCTGTTATGTTTATTGGGTGCTTAAGAGTTAATTTGAACCTCATTTGAATCAAAGGTGTTGCTTTTTCTAACGGGAGAAACGGCGTCACGAGGGACCACAGGTGGGACCTTTCGAGCTGACATTTCGGTTTCAATTAATATATGCGGCATCTCATCGGAGGACTTTGAAACCGTGCCGTCTCGGAGAGATGCTGGGGAATTATGGAAATGCAAACCTCAGCAAGGAATCGACTGCCTTCAGCGAGGAAATTACACTGCGACAAAATAATTAAAAGCCACGTCTAATTTAAATACATGCCTCTGCAGCTCTAAAATACCCCTCGGACCCCTCGGCGAGAGTCCGGAAAAAACGCCGCTTCCACAGGTTTTTGAAAGTGAAATCACCCCGCAGGCGTCTGCGCCCGAGCGACAATGATTGGACCCTTCTTTTTGAAACGTGCGACGGAGAAGAAAATAAGACGTAACCCCCCTTTTTTTTTACAGCTGAATCAAAAAGCCCCCGTGTGCGTTTGCGAGGGGGATCCTCGCAGAGAAGGCCGAAATAGAGACGAGATCGAATAGATGGAAAAAACAAGCAGTGGAGATGGAATAAAATGAGAGGGGAGACCGGTGTGTGTTACCAGACTCCACACATGCGTGCACACACATCTATACTGTATGTGGCCGGTGCAGGTAACAGCCCTATTATGAGGCACTGGAGCGACTCCACCACTATCCCAGGACTTGCTGACAAAACTCTTAACGTATAGGACCTTGTGCTATCTGTGCTGGGATTCAATTAGGCTGCCTAACAGTCGGGCCTGCAATGGAATGGGTCGGAGGAGTTAGAGCCCTGTCATATGGGCCCAGTGGGGCGGCAAGCCTCCACTCCGTCTGCCTAATGCTGGTGTCACAGCTGCGGGGAGAAGCCCACTGCCTCCAGGTCTGACTGACTGAATTAAATCACGTTATTTGTTTGTCTTATTTCTTTTTACAGCTGCGGCGGATAAGGCTTTTTATTCAAAAAACAGCGTTTTGTCAGCCATAGCTGGTAGATTTATGCTCCTCGCCTGAATGAAATTCAAGCATTTCCACGCCGTAGCCTGAGGGGAGAGAAGCTGGAGAGCCAAAATATGTCTCCTAAGTAGCAGAACGAGCGCCAAAGTGAGGTTGCTTACTGAATCTGAAACTCGACGAGAGCTGACTGTTAGAATTTAGGTCGTGTCATACAGGAAAAAGTAGAAACCGCCGGTACGACCTGGAAGCTTGAGTGTGGTCGTTGGTCAACATGGGGGTGGAAACAAACGCCTCAGTAACTCGTTAGGTTCAACACAAGTACGAGGACGAACGGACACATAAATAAGAAAAGACGCTTTATGCTAGCTGCTGAATTAGCATGTCAAGAGCGTGTACTAGTGGGCGACCCTATTCATTCCTGCAGAGGGAATATATCTTTTAAAATGTCCCACATGAGGCTGGTAAGTTTCCTCAAACAGATGGGCCCTGTAGCTTTCAGGAAACATTAGCCAAACAGAAAGCGGTGCATTTGTTAAGGGACTATTTCCAGCTGCGGATGAACACACATTTAGTGCCCTCGTGAGGCTGTGCAGCAGCTGGATGGCATTTATGAGACCGATTCAAAACAAACTACATTACCAGTGTTTGTGGTAATGAAAGGAGGAATAAGATACATCAGGCTTTTACTTTTGATACACTTGTTGGTTTTATGGATATTAAGTAAAGAAGGTAATATTTGTATGTTGACTGTGGATGAATGCAAAGAGAAGGTCAAATTAGGCTTTTCATGGGACAATAAAGTGGATTGGGGTGTTACGATATTTGATGCAGTTGGACATAAAGACAAAACAAGGATATGAAGTTAGACAAACAGCACAAGTTTTGGGGTAAACAAAGCAGAAAACGGGCTTGAAAGTTGATCTGAGGTGTAATAAGGCAGTTTGTCAGCTTCACTGTAGGTTTCAGACATTTTTTCAGACATTGGCACATGAATTAAGAGGAAATGGCCGCTGAGCCACTGGCCAGACAAGAGGAAGTTGATTATCAAGGGCGTCTTAGAAGATGTGTATTGATTTGTATCCATAGTCAAATCCACGTTCTTTATTTTAAGCCAAACAACAAGTGTACAACTGGCGATTCAGGCCTGTTGATGTTGTTTTGGGAAAGGTGATGTATTTTGTTTTGGATGTCACGGGCATTCCACCAATGCAGTCGTTTAGGTACACGGATGTGTTGCCTGGTGTACAAGCTGGAGGGTGGAAACAAAACACAAGTAATCCTGCTTCGAGTTAGAGCGATTTCAGTGACTTACTTCCATTTTTATGCCATGAATAGAGTTGAAAAGCATCAGGATTGTGAGCTCCGATCATGTTTGGTCAAATTTATAATATTTGCGAGTATAAAAGGTAGTTTCATGCTTTGAATTGGCCTGAACAGGATCCTGTTGAGAGCACCATTCGGTGCTTAAATCTGGATAAACAGCTGACACATTTTTTAGCCTGCAATTTGCCAAACTTCACGTGGAGCCCACTTAAAGCTCCTTTTTGATATGCCTTGAATTGCCCTCTTTTGTGTCCACTCCAAACATCACCTCCGTCTCCTTTAACCTTCGCCTGAGCGGTGCAGCTGCTCGACGCCGCATCTCCTCCCATGTGAGGCCGTGTCTGCGAGCCAGACATAACAACTTTTCCCGACATGGAAGCCCACTCAGAGTGTAATCAGGGACAGAGCCTCCGAAGCACAGCCCCGCTTCAAAACACTCAACGTGAGCAACGTAACCAGGTAGAGCTATTCCTCGCGCTGTCCTCTCCGGCCAGCGCCGAGGCCACAGCCAGCGGTACGTTGGCCCCACCTTCGGCGACTCAGCGTGGGATAATCAGTGTGGAGCCGCGGCCGGGATTGCGGCCGGGCGGGAGGCACGGGGCGGTAGACTGAGGGCGAGCAAGGTGACGGGGGTTCTGGGGAGGAGGGGTTCTCCCGCCATCAGCAGACCCAGCGTGAGGTTTGATAATCACCGACCCACCACGGGCCTCAAACCAGGCCGCTAACCAGCCATTATTGAGTGCAATCACGAAGAGGGAGGCCCATCAGAGGGAGAGAAACAAAAAGACACAGCAGTACCTGCCTTTCAGTCTGGAAGAAACAATTCTGGGGTGAAAGAAATAAATGGAAAGTTACTGAGTGAGGTGCAATCGCCAGTATTTGAAATCAGCATGGGAGGGAAAATCTGTTGCAAGATATTTTTTTCTAGCAGAGGGCAGAAAGTGAAAGTTGGAAGTTATCTTTTCAATCACGACTGATGGAGTTAACCAGAACTGTTCTTCCAAGATGTGAAACACCAAAATTATTCGGAGGTTTGTTAAAAAAGATGTAAAATAATCATATCGATAGAAACGATTCTGTAAATCATAAAAAATGAACCAGCAATGTGTTTAATAATACAAAACTATTGTGATGAGAATGAGAAATAAGTCTGTATAATTGTTTGTTTCTTAGACATGTTTTAATTTTCAAATGCACTTAAAAGAAAAGTTGATTTCATCATGATATTCCTCATATTTCATAATTAGTGGCCTAGCAGCTAGCTAGCAAGGTAGTTAGCATATGTAGCCTTGTTAAGCACAATAAAAGCAAAGTTGAGCAGCTGTTTCTTTGTGCTGTCTGTATTTATGTTGTTTACAGCAGCAGCTCGATGTTCAACATACTTTACATCATTAGCGATTAACCTGTCAGGCGCTAACTTGATGAGTTTGTTGAGCTTAAATCAACATTGACATTAATATGTCATTTAAAACGCGTAATTTTTTGAATAAGAAGTGACAAGAAATAAAACTGGAATAAAGAAAAAATATCATGACTATCATAAATGCTGGTATATAAATAAAATGTATTATCGTTTAATATTAAAAAATAAAAACAGCCTTTTGAAAAAGGGTATTTTGAAATAATACAAATCTAGAAAACAATAAAAATTAGAGAATAAACGTGATTCGTCAAAAGTGATTACATAATGCTTTAAATATTGGACACTTTGAGCTTCCATACAAACACTTTCATGCTTTGATTATTCCACAATACATATGATATAAACCCACTTTTATCACTTATCTAATTCTTTCTAATTTGGAGTTTTGCCTAAACACACCGAGTGTTACTTTTCCTTCAGAGATCTGCATTGGAATCATCAACACAATAGCTTTTTCTTTCTTTTAATGTACCTAATTGCATTGCTCTTCACAGGAGAATGCACACGATGAGAGCGGTTTTGTTATAATAACTGGCAAACATACAATTACAAGTCCCATTAACGTCCTTTTGAAAAGGAGCGCCGATACACAAAAGAGACGGACTGAATACGCGAGACAAAATTACAGACGGTCGATACCCCTGCTCGCTGACTGTCACGCAAACACAATGAGGTCTTTAGTAGTTTATTTTTTTACATGAGAGATGGAGGTGGGGTGTTTCTATCTCAGGGGTGACCAGGCAGGAGAGGGCGGGGGTCATTTTAAATCACACTTTACTTCAACGGAAGATGACAGCCATTGTCAATATGCTTCGTATCTGGTTTAATCCCTGAAAGAGAGAGTAATTTAGTGCCTCGGCATGCAGCGGCAGACAAGGAGCTGATTTTTTTTATTTTTATTCACTGTATGTGTGGTAGGTGGGCGGTGGGCGGTGCTGCACATGTGTGTGTGTGTCTAGTGTGTGATGTGTGTGAGTTAACTATAACTTTACATCAGTGACTGCATGAATACTTTACATCTATGTGGGTATTTGAATGAGTAAATATAGAGGAAACATACTGAAGGCCAGCGACACTCAATTTCTTTGACATTTTTCAGGGTCTATAACTGCAAAGTCGGAGAAACTAAGTATAGAGATGCTGTAAATTTTGCAAAGATGACAATGGACACATTTCTAGAAGACTTTAAAATGTGAGGAACAAGCCTGACCTGGTCCAAAATAAGGTCCCATAGGTCTCTAAGGGATGGACTTCGGCTCCTTGGGTATGGCGATTTGATGGCAGTCCTACTTCCGCCAAGGAGGATATGTTTTTACCTGTGTTCCTTTGGTTGGTTTGTTGGTTTGTGACCATGATTACACAAATATTACGAGACAGATTTCCATGAAAATTGGTCAGAGGATGGGTCATGGTCTGGAATAAACCCCCTTAACTTTTGGTGCGGATCCAGATAAGGGACGGGGAACTTTTCTCACTTTCTTTCAAGACTGGGCGTCTTTCAACATTTTCGGTAACTTCTCATGAGGTAACGCGCTCCGCTGACTTACACAATGCTGCGTACATGAAGAGATGTTGTGTTGAGCTCTCCCAATACTTTCCTTTTTCAACTTGACAATTCCCATGTACACAACGCAAGGCTTTTGCAGAAGAAACTGACTTGTGGAAAGCCTTACGGAGTGGATTTTACTACATGTGCTTCAAAATAACGGTGGTTTTGTAACAAGCTGTTCGACAACCACATGTGGGTGTAGTATTTGTATACTTATGAACATCTATGTGCTTGCTTGAGGCGTCCCCTCCCTATTGTTATACCTCAGCTTCCTCCTGAATATCATGACTGTTGTCGGTGCAAGAATCTTATTTTGTCTCAGGTGCATTATGAAAGATTTTTACTCTCATTTTTCCTGTTGCATATCTCAGGATCTATTTGTGTACCACATATTCATGTCTGCAGCCTTTTTGCTATTAGCACGTATGAGGAACCTTTCGATATTTACCTGATGATGAGCACGGATGCAGCATTTTCAGCTCGAAATGAACTTTTCGTCCGTCTGCTTTTTAAATCTTTTCAAGTGTGGCTGCGACTGTTTCTGAATAGCTTTGAGGACATATCAAAACATCTGTAGGATTCACATGGTGACTTCGGGAAATGTTGCCGGGGTTGTGAGCTGAAATTTAATTGAGCATGGTATGGAGGGAAGGTGGCAGACTTTTTTGTTGAGCTCTAAAGCATTGTGGGTTTAAGTCTGTGAGCTTCGCATGAGAGAAGGTTTTGAAAGGAGAGGTAAAGTCTTTGAAAAGCAGGTGAAAGTGGCCTTAAACGTCCGCAATTAAATAAGCAGAGACGGCGATAGCGATAGGGTCAAAGTGACCTGTGTCATCCCTCTCCCTCATAAAAAACAGATTAGACCTTGAGGGAGATGCTTTGTCTGTCTGCTTGCGTCAGTCTGTCTGCATTGGTATAAGTTGTGGCAGCAATACAGAAATCTTTAAAAATTCATGTTTACTCTTCGGCAGAACTACTTGAGGATTTTGTTTTGTGCTTCCTGGCAAATACGTAGGTTTTAACTCGACACAGAAACGGATTATTATCCTGTCTGGATGAGCTGATATTTCTGGGTAAAAAACAAATCAGAATTCAAAGACTGTTTTCAGAAGAAGACATTATTTTCTTTCCTGCAAACACCAATCTATGGATGCTGAGGACTCAAAGACTCGGCTCGCCTCAAACCTTTCGGACCATAATCATGTAGAAACTGGACTGATTTGATTGAACCTGGAAAAGGGAAATGAAAGTGATTAGGAGGAAGAGAGACGGCGGATAATTGCTGACAGCCAGTTCTTGCATGAGATCTATGAATTATGACAGGTCGAAATCATCTGAATCTCTATCAGTCAAACTAAATGATGAAATTCATGACTACGACTGACTTAATCCTCACATGAGAGCACATTTCAGAAACCGTTTAGACAATCTTGAATTAACAAAAAATGTCCCTTTGTACAACTGTTTGGTGTCTCGATATCATCCGTCTCCTCTTTCCAGTGTTTTCGTTGTGATGTATACCTCATGTCATCCGCACTGCCTCTCAGTGAACATCCCCGGACAATGGCTCCGTCTGACAGCAGAGATAAGGCTCCTTGGGGGGTCGAGATGCTTTTATATATCTGTATGCATCACTTTCAGCAGCACTTCACAAGCTGTGTTCTCACATGGGAGTTGGGAGATCCGACCGCTCTGTCCGGACAAAAGAAATGAGTAGAGACAGAGCAGAGTCTGGGCTGCAATTCCCTTGGTGCTCTGAAAACCAACATATTCCTTGACTGTAAGTATTATCACACGTGATCATAAATGGATACTCAAATAAGGTCCAAATTCTGGTTCAACTTTTATAGTTTTGGGTGTTTTAACAAAAGCTGCATAAATGCAATGTAAAACATTTCGCCGAGGTTAAATTGGAAGATTGATACCTCACTGATCCAGCCTGTCCTCGCTGTATAGGCCATCTGTGCAAGCATCTTAATCCGAGGAACTGTGAGGGGAGCCAAGGAGGAAGGTGGAGGATTGGGGTTGATGGTCTGGACAATCAGGAACAAGACTTCAGCATCAGGAGACCGGTGTTCCTGTTCTGCACTTAGTTTTATTCCCTAAACTTAACCGGGTAGTTGTGTTAGCCAAACCTAACCAAGTAGTTGTGTTCCCTAAACTTAACCAAGTCGGTTTTTTTTAGCTAAACTTAACCAAGTGGTTTTGTTCCCTAAACTTAACCAGATAATTGTGTTAGCTAAACCTAACCAAGTAGTTTTGTTCCCTAAACTTAACCAGGTAATTGTGTTAGCTAAACCTAACCAAGTAGTTTTGTTCCCTAAACTTAACCAGGTAATTGTGTTCCCTAAACTTAACCAGGTAGTTTTGTTGCCTAAACTTAAGGAAGAGATTTGTTTCCTAAACTTAACCAAGTAGTTGTGTTCCCTAAACTTAACAAAGTAGTTGTGTTCCCTAAACCTAATCAAGTAGTTTTGTTCCCTAAACTTAGCCAGGTAATTGTGTTAGCTAAACC
This sequence comes from Diplodus sargus, assembly GCA_903131615.1. Classification (NCBI taxonomy): domain Eukaryota; kingdom Metazoa; phylum Chordata; class Actinopteri; order Spariformes; family Sparidae; genus Diplodus; species Diplodus sargus. The sequence continues at coordinate 753,721 of CAEMYA010000116.1, forward strand.
TAACCAAGTAGTTGTGTTCCCTAAACTTAACCAAGTAGTTGTGTTCCCTAAACCTAACCAAGTAGTTTTGTTCCCTAAACTTAGCCAGGTGATTGCGTGAGCCAAACCTCACCAAGTAGTTGTGTTCCCTAAACCTAACCAAGTAGTTGTGTTCCCTAAACTTAACCACATAGTTGTGTTCCCTAAACTTAACCAGGTAATTGTGTTAGCCAAACCTAACCAAGTAGTTTTGTTCCCTAAACTTAACCAGGTTGTTGTGTAGCCAAACCTAACCAAGTAGTTTTGTTCCCTAAACTTAACCAGGTAGTTTTGTTCCCTAAACTTAACCAGGTAGTTTTGTTAGCTAAACCTATCCAAGTAGTTTTGTTTCCTAAACTTAAGGAAGAGATTTGTTCCCTAAACTTAACCAAGTAGTTTTGTTCCCTAACCCTATTAAAGTAGTTTTGTTAGCCTAAACCTAGCCAAACTCCAATCATATAACTTCAATTATGTTACAGCTAAGATCGGGTCATGTGTCCTTGTTTCTGTGTGTTGTCGGGACAGTAATACATTTGGGAATCATTGGTAATCGAGCTGTTCAATGGTTCAGGACTGAGGACGTGATGTCAGACCTGTCGGCTATTCTTAATAGGAAGCCAGGTCCAGCAGGTGGTCCATAAACAAACAAACCAACAACAGAATAGTGCAATGTTCTCCTTTACCTGAAGCACAAAGGCATGTTTTCTAAACTGTTAATGACTGTCCACTTTTATTTCATCTGCTACCACCAGTTTTGCTATTTTGCACGCCGATTCTCTTCAAACACTGTTTTTTTTTAACGTGCAGGCTCATTCTGCCCCCTCACACCGCCTTTTTTTCTCCCCTTGCTAATCCCTTTTCAAGCTCTTTTTAACGATGCCGGACCTCCACTCTGTGTTTGTGTCAGTGGACGTCCTCGGGACGTATTTCTGCATTTCAAGAAGCAGCGAGAGAGAGAGAGAGAGAGAGAGAGAGAGAGAGAGAGAGAGAGAG
>CAEMYA010000116.1:754898-793730 GCA_903131615.1 Diplodus sargus
AAAAAAAAGTTATCGGCTGATGTCACAACCGTCTTCTTCTCTTTCTCCAAGCTGCTGCAGTTAGAGAAATACATTGTGGGTTTAAGGGTCTGTCTGTCTGGATTTTACGTGAATGCGGAGGAAACCAAATTATATGCTATTTGCATCTGTACAGTCAGAGCTTTTATAAGACGTGAGATAAATTTAGAAGCATTTTGCAGTTTTAATCTTTATGCTGTTTAGCCTCACAGGGGAATCATTTCATCCGTGGCTGGCGACAGCTTACGTGAGCAAACAAATGAGAGAATCACCCGCCACATGTTGCTAAACGTCTGCTGCCAAACTAAGTTTCATACTTGATGCACAAACAACGTCGCAGCCAGATTACCTTTTTTCACACTGGTTGCAGTGGTGCGCCTAACTTTTTCAAAGAAGGTGTAAATAGCAGTTAAGTAGGTATGTCATTTCGGAAATTTTGGAAACAAAATAAAAAAGCATAGACCACATTTGACCTGCGTCTGACCCCACATGACAGATTTTAGTCGCAACTCAGAGCCCCACAAGTAGAAAAAAGATGATTTTTCACACTTTAAGTTTTCTTTTTATAAAATTAACAGTTGTTTTCACTATATAATCACTTCCAATGGTGTTTTTCTGATTTAAAAAAAAGGGTTGTTTGACACTAATATCAGGGAAAACAGGGATTTTATTGGAAGAAAAGCAGATTTCCGCCCAAATATTCAACATTCATTGACTAGAATCAGGAGGTGATTTGTTCATTTTGGAAAATGGATCTGATTCGTTTCATTTACCCAAAACCAACGTGATGACTCTATTGGTTTCAGAGCCATGGCCGGGGCTGCAGATTCCAACCAGCACAGACCTCAGTCTGATAAAGGATCAATGAGTCCGGCAAACACGACAGCTCTGTCCCTGCATTATTCAACAATTAAAGATCTTTATACAATGAGCATTAAATGTTTCACTCAAAGACGAGGAAGGAACGTCGTTACCATTACCATCCATCCACTGGCTTTAAACGTGGTCGATGCAGCTGTGTATATTTTCTGCAAATTGGAATAAAGTGATTAACAATTCTCAAACGACTGCTCTAATTAACACCAAAGCCCAGTGGCCATCTGAAGCTCCTCCGCCTGGAGCCGGGGCGACTGGCGGGGGTCCGCCTCTCTGCAGGGGAGGAGTTGCGGGGAGCTCAGGCAGAGAGCGAACCGCCGGCTTTATGATTCCCTCCACGTTCCTCTGATTCCCAGCCACTCGCCGATCAATAGCGGTCTTTGAGCAAAGCAGAGGCCCTATTGTGGCTGCGCTCGCCAGGGCCGAGCCACGGCCGCCATTGGTGCAGCTAAACCATGACGGATTCATCCTGGCCCGGTTCTCCCATTAGTCAGCCACCACGGGTGAAAACACAGACCTGAGGTCCCCTAATGGGAATTTAATGCACTTCAATGTACCTGCAGCCAAATAGAAAGCAAACGGCCGCTGTTTTTCCCTCCGAAGATGATGACTCACAGTGGATATTAGATCTCGGCAGTCAGCGAGGCCGGCATGTATCATAAGCAGAGTCTCTTTGTGAGCAGAAGCGGCTCCAAATTGGAATCGGGGCACTGAGTGCACCTGTGTGCCGCCGTCGGGTATACGGCTTAGTGGATGGATCGTTTCTTTTACTGCGAAGGAGCGGTGTGCTTAATGCCGACTCTGGAAGATGTGTGTGTTAGGAGGTGCGCGCCCGCCTCAACCTTCGCGCGAGCGTTGATAAAAGCCCTCAAATGAACCGTTGCATGTTACCTGACGAGGGGATAAAGCCTCGAAGCGTCTTCGCAGGGAGAAGTTCAGTTTTTCTGCCCGTCGAGCAATTTAAGCACGAGACTTGCTCATTTTTCACCAAAAAAGCATTCAGCCTATGAATTATGAATTTCGGATAGATGCATCATCCCATATAACCACAGAGTGTCCAATGTGTAGCTCTTCCTTTTTTTTTTCCCCCCCAAATAAAACAGATTTTTGTTTCTGCTCGGCCGAGGCCTTAATTGATCTAATTACTCGCTCAATTTGACTTTCCAATTCCGAAAACGTCCCTTGAAGAACCCTCGCACTTAGTTATATATTTTAATGGTGCCCGTGTCCTGGTTTAAAGCGCAGAAGGCGAAAAGTAAACACTGTTTGTAATGCTAAATACTTTGCTGAGTGGATCGGCTTTTTCATACACACTCGTTTTTTTAACACTGGATGCTCATTTGTGAGGCGCTTGCTCGGGATTTAGCAGAGAAGCATGTCTCAGCAGACCGGAGGGAAATTAGCATTGTATGCTTCCGAGCTTTTAATTTTTGTCTGGTGTTGATTTTTTTTTGTTGCGTTTACCAATTTGCTTGCACTTTTAAATCTTCTGTTAAGTTTCTTCCTCTTCTTCTTCCAGTCACTGTTTTCTATTTAGGATATCTCTGATTATTCAGCCAAAGCATCGCTGAGAAGCGCACAGGCCACGCTCTCTATCGCTTGTTTATGCCAAGAGCCGCGACACTGGACCTCCAGCGATCCAGAGGCCACAGTTGTACGCTTGGCTAGCTGGTGGACGTAACCCCGTGAACCCTCCCTCGGACACACAGATGGCTCGTCCGCACAATCTCCAAGCAGACGAATATAAACCATGACAGTATTGGCAGGTCCCGGGATGGCCGGGCCCTCGCCGCCCCCCCTCCGAGGTGTTAGGATTCATAATGACCCTGTAGGCTTCTGTACGGTGCGTATTGAGCGCTTGTGACACATAAAACTGTCGCGGGCGTGGTGAGAAATAACCGCTGTCAGCCAGCATCTGCGCTTCAAAAGATTTAAGCACGGATGGGGGAGAGGGGAGAGGGGACGCAGGGTGAGATGGACCAGAGAGGAGGGGAGGCACGGAGGAGAGGGGGTGGCAAAGGGCAGTCCGCATGGCAGCGCAGCATGATTCATGTGCCCCGCAACAAGACACTTGTGTTACTATGGCTTAGTCGTTGTCCTGCTGACTAACACCGCAATAAAGGTTGGAGCGACAGTGCAGCACATCCAGCTCACAGAAAACTTTTTTTTCCCTCCCCATCTTTCACCTGAATTGTACCGCGTCCATCTTTCATCACGCTGATAGAATGGGAGATGACGGGTCGATAGATGGATTGATGTTGGATGGAGAGATGAGTGAACCCAAGAAGGATGTGTGAACACATAGATGGATAGTGGGAGGCCGGGAAAGGAGACAGGACGAATGAATAGATTCAGGAATGGACAGACGGAAGAATGGAGGAACTAATAGTTACATGGGTATATAAATTCGTAAGCGGATGGATGGTTGGCTGATTGATTTATTGATTGAATGTTAGATTCATACATGGATGGCTGATTGGTTTGATGGATATAATCACTCATAGCTGGATGATTAGATTGATTGATGGAGGGATGTTACAAGGATAGATTGTTGGATGTTATTCGGTAGATGGATGGACGGATGGGTAGATTAGTGGATGGTCGGAGGCGAAATGGATAGACTCGTAAACGGATGGGTGAATGAGGATTTAGTGAGTTGGATGGATGGATGGATGGATGGACGGTTGATTGAATTAGATGGAGAAAAGGATGGTTGGTTGGTGCGATGGATGTATGTATGGATGTATGTATGGATGGATGGATGGATGGATGGATGGATGGTTGATTGAATCAGATGGAGAAATGGATGGTTGGATGGTGCAATGGATGGATGGATGTATGGCTATTCCAAAATGATGGATGGATGGATGGATGGATGGATTAGATGGAGAAATGGATGGTTGGATGGTGCGATGGATGTATGTATGGATGGATGGATGGATGGATGATGGATGGATGGATGGTTGATTGAATTAGATGGAGAAATGAATGGTTGGATGGTGCAATGGATGGATGGATGGATGGCTATTCCAAAATGATGGATGGATGGATGGATGGATTAGATGGATAAATGGATGGATGGATGGTGCGATGGATGTATGGATGGATGTATGGATGGATGGAGAAATGGATGGTTGGATGGTGCGATGGATGTATGGATGGATGGATGTATGGATGGATGGATGGATGGTTGATTGAATTAGATGGAGAAATGGATGGTTGGATGGTGCGATGGATGGATGGATGGATGGATGGATGGTTGATTGAATTAGATGGAGAAATGGATGGTTGGATGGTGCAATGGATGGAGCGATGGATGTATGGCTATTCCAAAATGATGGATGGATGGATGGATGGATGGATGGATGGATTAGATGGAGAAATGGATGGTCGGATGGTGCGATGGATGGATGGATGGATGGATGGATGTATGGATGGATGGATGGCTGGTTGATTGAATTAGATGGAGAAATGGATGGTTGGATGGTGCAATGGATGGAGCGATGGATGTATGGCTATTCCAAAATGATGGATGGATGGATGGATGGATGATTGGATTAGATGGAGAAATGGATGGTTGGTGCATTGGATCAATGGTGCGATGGATGCGTATTTAGACTCAAGGTTGGATCAATGGATCTATTGCTAGAAAGAAAGACTCATAAATGGATGGATGAGCTGATTGCACGAGCACATAATCACACACAAAATAAATAGAAATAACATGAAAAAGCATCTTAAATCTTCTCTCCCGTCTGTACCTTTCCTAAAAGAAGAAGCTGCCGTCAGAGTGGCGGAACAGAAAAAGAAACAAGTGACATCTCCGGAAAATTACAGACAATTAACTTTAACAAGTGAACACGCTGTCGACAAGTGTCTGCTGACAGGTAATCTTTTGGGAGAAGCAGTCCAAAACCACAACAACAGCGACTGCTCATCTCCAAAGTTGTGAATCGTGAATCTCAATAATGATTTTTTTTAAAAATCAAAGCCACACTCTTTTTTCCAGTGTGTCTGTTTATGAACACAGTGTGCCATAAGTTGGGCTTCTAATTTAACACGGGGTAAAACAAGTAAACAGCCTTTGAATTTCTTTTTCTTCCGGCGCTGTGATGTTTTCAGACGCGGCGGACTAATGTGATTTTGAATGATGAGACGTGCTCAGCATGTCTTCGAACTCACAGAGGGGTTTCAGGTAGTTCTACCTGTTAACCGACAGTTAGCCTAAGTGTCTGAGCGGGGTCCCCCGCGGCGAGGCGAGAATTTCAGCTCCGCAGGGGACGACAGGGAAGGAGGTGGAGGCGATTGGAAGCGTGTGCCGCCTCCCGATCATGTCATCAATCTTGTGAGATGAGGGAAGTTTGTTAGTTTGTGAGTCTGCACAAGTCAAACCGCGCTACAGTATCAATGTACATGCCTGAAGTGAACACACATGCTTGTGAAGGCTGATTGATGGAGCTGATATAACGAGATTTAATGTTTTAATACATTTTGGAATAGAAATACATGGACTTTGACTGTGACTGAGATTCGTCCAGGTTAAGATAAGATATTTTCCCAATCAGCCTTCAAATATGGCTGATGACACTTCATAGTCATTCAATCCTCCCTTCTAATTCAGAGGCTCAGCTAATATCTGCCAGGTTTTTATGCTAACCAGCTAAACTGAGAAATTAATCTGAGAACAGCACGTGGTAACTCTAAGGAGTCTACTTCAGTTTTATATAGAGAGATATCAGAAGATAGATTTTCAGCCACGTTTTCGTGGTCTTTAAGTAAATAGTTTTCTTTTATATCTTCTATCTATCTTTTATAATGCTTACACACTTCTCCAAATACATGCATAGTAGCACGCTCACCCGCACACAAAAACACAGTTAACGACATCGTAGCTAATCACGCACAATCTGAGATTGTCGTGTCGGGGTTGTTCCTGGACCATATCTAATGTTGCTCCAGGACCATCATCGCAAGTACCTGAAGAACTTTTTGTTGCATAAATGTAATTCAGTATTTTTGTTCCCTAAACCTTACAAGCTATTTTATTCCCTAAACCGAACAAAGTACTTTTGTTCCCTAAACGTTACAAGCTATTTTGTTCCCTAAACCTAACAAAGTGCTTTTGTTCCCTAAACCTTACAAGCTATTTTGTCTCCCAAACCTAACAAAGTGCTTTTGTTCCCTAAACCTTACAAGCTATTTTGTTCCCTAAACTGAACAAAGTACTTTTGTTCCCTAAACCTTACAAGCTATTTCGTCCCCCTAAACCCAACAAAGTACTTTTGTTCCCTAAACCTTACAAGCTATTTTGTTCCCTAAACCTAACAAAGTGCTTTTGTTCCCTAAACCTTACAAGCTATTTTGTCCCCTAAACCTAACAAAGTGCTTTTGTTCCCTAAACCTTACAAGCTATTTTGTCCCCTAAACCTAACAAAGTGCTTTTGTTCCCTAAACCTAACCAAACTGAACAGAAAACTGAAATAAAAGAAAAATATCAATTCAACGGTTTAAAGAAATGTTGCAACCAGGAGACAAATCTAAGTATCTTGGCTAAGAGTCTTGTTTCTAAACCTATTTTAGCCACAGCAACATGCTTCCCTCTGGACTTCTGATCAGTTGCAGTGATGTTCCTGGAGTACCATTAAGTATGATGTTCTCTAAACAACACCGGCACCAGATAATCCGGCTAATCGCAGCTTCTGTTGTAATCTACTGCTGCTTTCACCGCCTCAGTGGGCTCTGCCCGCTCACACGTCATCCAGCTGTTTGATTTTGCACCACCTTTTATCTCTCAGGATTCAAACGAGGAGTGTGGAGGCACCTCAGCGGCAGCCTTTACTCCTCAGTTACCTCAGTTCTCTCCCTCCACATCCATGCTGGAGGGAGAGATCTCACCTCCAGTTGTCCATTATGAACAAGCTTTGTGTGTATGTTTGTGTTTTTGGTTTGTTGTCGGAGCAATGTCCAGACTGAACAGAATCCTAATTCCAACCCGACTCAATGCTTTTTATTTTTTTTGGTAAGAGCTTATTCATGCCTCCATCCACGTCGGAGACCTTCCTGTGGTGCTGAGTGAGCGAGAGGAAGGATGGAGGATGGGTGGCGTAGAGATTGAAGGATGGTTGTTTTTTTGTTTGGGTGGGGGGGGTCTCATGGCTCTGCACAATCAGAACTGTGCCTGGTTTTAATGAGGAGCCTGTTTATTAAGTCCACTCAGGGAGGCAGTGCAAGTGCTTAGCATTTGCTCTCTAATTAGGAAAGCTAAACAGTCCCTGTTGCTGAGGATCAACCATTAGGGGGGAGAGAAGCCACTCGGCGTGGCTGTGCATGGGGTGCAGATTGCCGGGCCGAACACCAGAAGACGGCAGAGGAGGAGGAGGGGGAGAAGGAGTGGGAAGAAAGACACAATCAAATGTAGAGTTATTGCCAGTGCAAACAATGGGCTCAGATTTTGGGGAGAAAAGAATGGATTACCACATAGCAATGATGAAGAAACTAATCACATACGCAGCGCCAGCAGGTGCGACAGTGTGTGAGGGAGAATTCATCAAGCGTGGCCAAGTTATTACAAGGAGTCCACCTAGTGGTCTTTCAGAGAATTACAGCGAAACGTCACTTCATCTGTCTGCTTTATTTTGCCTAAATGGCAGCTGAAAACTGCGACAGTGCTGACCATTTCATCATCTTTATTGCGTTTAATTTACTTATCTGTGCGGTCACATCCTTCAGCAACTGTCAAAGCACAGACGGACCACCTTTCCCGAGTGTGTGTGTGTGGGTGAGGAACGTGTTTCCCGGGGAGAGCCATGATGAGGATGTTGACAGGGAAAACAACACCATTCTGCCACCGCGCCTTCCATCCGCACAATAAATGCCTCCCTGATTACCCTGTTCCCCGTCACGCAGATTGCTGTTAAAGTGCAAGAAGAGACGGGCGCTTTTTAGATTAAGACCCTGATCAAATTTTCATAACTCAATTTCACAGGGAACGAGGGGAGGTGGCGTTTGTCTGAAAGTGTGTGTTGCTTGTAATCAGCTTTCTTTGTCTGCATTCATTTCACTTTGAGAAAAACTATGTCATTTACGAGAGCGCTCGCACACAAGCGCCGGCTTTCAAATAGTCAACCAACTTAATAAAGCCGAGGCGGATAATCGTGTTTGTTTTTGGTATTAAAGTTGCAGCCAACTGCTGCTTTACTGATCGCTTTTAATATTTACAAGTGTGGCCTTTTCAACAGCGAACTTTACCGAGATTAATTTTCCCTGCAGACATTATTCTTAAGAAGAAGGGAAAAAAAACAGCCCATTTTCTTTCTGGCTTTTATTCAACATGATTTTTTTTGCATGTATTTGAGAATTAGACAGGCCTATATTTACCAGATACAATTCAGCGTGATGATTAAACCAGAACTCTCACTACATTTCAGTAGTTCATTATTGACTGTGAACACATCCATCTTTTTTCTGCTGCGTGTCCGGCTTAGCAAGGCAGCCCAGACGTCCCTCTTATTCCTGGGGGAGTTACTGCTGGAGGTAACGGTCTGATGAACCACGGCATCTGCAAAAAAAAAACAGAGAAGCTACTCTGGACACTGTTCTTCTCCCTGCTGTGCCTTCAGACCCATGAACAGCACAAACAGAATCAGTGACAATTAAGGGACAACCCTGGCAGAGTCCAACACCCGCTGACTTCCTGCCAAGACACAGCGCTGACTCTGGTTATATAAGGACCGTATGGCTTGTAACAATGGCCCCCAGTGCCCCATACTATAGTAGTACACTCCAACAGCTCCACAAAATACTTGTAGACCGGATAAACAAACTCCTGTGATCCCTCAACAAGCCCGCCAACCGTTTCACAACCAGGAAATCATTTGCATTGCTCGTCCTGGATCTTGGGTTTGACAGTTGGACAGCGCCTTCTCTCCAGCACTCTGGAATAAACGCAGTGATACCCTGATAGTTGGGAAAAATGGGAAATACTGGTCCTATTCCACACACATGTGCTAGCTTGGCATCACACCATCCATTTGGATCTCCATTCTGACTGCACTACCTGTTTGAAAGTGCGTCTTTACCTGATGACGAGCTGTTTTGAGTAGATTATGTCCTTCTGTGTCATGTTTTATCTTCCACTTCCTGCCTTTGTCTTTTTCCCGCCCCTTCTGTGTACACCTGCGTTGCATTAGTTAATTTGGGTCTTTTTCAGATACACCTAACACTTGCAGCTTGAAAAACATAGACGGGATGAGGAACTGGATCTAGAAGAGGAGTAAGAAGCACCCGTTAGACGTTGAATGATGACGAAGCCCATATTATGTCACCCCAACCTGCTTAACAGATGGTCATGCACGCTTTGACCCGATTCTGGAGATGGTCCGTCTAAGATGGGACTGGACTTGATTTGGTTTGTTTGAACTGGTCATGAAAAGGCAAATCAAAATGGCTAATGAAAAACACTAAAGATTGTCTCGAGATTTCAGCATCTCAAGACAGATCTCATCAAGAACTAACGTCACTGGGGATCTTCTTAACTACCTCCTAGACCTCCGTCGGGGATGATGGTGACGCTTTTGTCAACTCTGCCTTCACTTCTAAATAAAAAGATCCAAGCAAAAGGCCCAGAACTTCTCTGAATCTTTCAACCACATCTCACACCTTCATCATCAGTTTACTTTTTCATCGTTTATTGCCTCTTTTATCTCATATTTTCCAAATAGATCTGAATTGAGGAATAATACAAGAAGATTGTGACGCTGCGTTGGAATTTATGTTTATGGTACCGCTTGCAAAATCATCATTGGGAGCAATAACCGGTCATGCACACTCCGACACACCAATGGAACAGCCACTGGGAAGAACTTGGGGAACAGTATCTTGCCTGACGACATGTGGAGATTGGCTCCACTAATCGAGGGGTCGGTGTTACGACAATGTGTTATCATTTTTCATGTCAGCCAGAGAGTGCTGACTTTTCCAATATTTCTGTGTAACAAACCTCAAAAAGTGCATGTTATAGTACATTAATGGCATGTTTGAGCTGGATTCACCATAATGAACCATGCTGGCAGTACAGTACTATTTGAACAGTAATCACTTCAAGTAGCGTCACGCCGTATTGGCTCACTCGCTGTGCGTGACCTTTAAAAAACGTAATCGTATTTACTTCTTGTGTGCATTTACAGTCCACACTGCCTCTAAATGGGGTTGAATCCGAAGCGATGTATCCTCAGTGCTGCCCCTGCACTGTTTGCTGGTCGTGTTCTGGGTGAGCTCAGGTGGTTCGGTACCACCGATGTAACTCATGTCGCCTGCGTCTCTTTTCTCGTGGTATCAGCATCGCAGCGAGCAGCGAGGTGCCCCCCCCCTCTCCGTTACGCGCTCCCTTATCTGTATCGTCTCTATTACCGTCACTCATCCTCTGTCTATCTCTTCCTTGTTCCAGTCTCAAATGCTTCAGGTTGTATCTGTCTATGTGTCTGTCACCCTCCCGTTCTCTCCTCCCTCCCTCCCCCTCGCAGACAGTTGACTGGTATGGCGACACCAGACTGCATGTATTTTTAGCACCGCCACAGATGGGGCCATGGCAGCATGTCAGAGACCAGAATGTTCTTTATCTCAGCTGTCAGGCCGTTCTCCGGGACCAAAATGGATCTCGTCCACTTTGTGGGTGGGGGGGGGGGGGGGAGAAGCTTCCCCTCTTCCAATCGAGGTTTTTAATTGTGTCTTTTGGCATGGCTAAATAACTTCTACTGTTGAAGGTGCAAATGGATGGTCTGTGGCAGCGGGAGGAAATGCTCGCAGTTGCTGTGTCAGCTCCTCTGCGGGAGCTGAATCCAAACCTATGATCAAGCGGAGGTGAAATTGCAGGCCGTGCCGCGGAAGAAAAAAGAGGTTTTGTCACTAAAGGAAGCTCCCCTGAAAGAAGAGCAGATATCAGTGTGTTACCAGGCGAGTCAGGAAAAAAAGGAAGATATATTTTGTTGCTTAAAGGAACAGTTCGCCCAAAAATGAAAATACCATCATCATCACCTCTCGACGCTCAAATTCGTTTGAAAAGACGTTAGATGCACCATTGAACTTGTGCGCCAACTTCAGACCGAGTGCATGCTAACACTAAATGCTCAGCGCACACAATTAAGATTCCCTCTTAAGACATAACAAAACAATCGTAAAAAAAATTACATAAAATGGCTCCTGCAGCTTGTCCCACATAATCCAAGTTTCTGGAAGCCCTGAGATCCCAGATTGTTCTGAAAAGACGTTATTTACACCTCTGATCCACCAGTTTATGCTCCTTGTGTGCACACTAACGCTTTGAGCAGCTAGAGTGAAGATTTCGTCCTAAAAAAATAGTAAATGACGTCATTTTAAATAGTTTTCGGGATCTCTGGACACGAAATGGTTCCATACAGCTTCTCCGACATAATCCAAGTTTTCGGAAGCCTCAAGATCCCAAATTGGTTTGAAAAGACCTTATTTACACCCTTTTCGTGCGGTTGAGCTTGTACACCATCTTCAAATGGCCAACACTTTCAGATTAGCAGCTGAAATGAAGATTTTGGCTTATAAAAGGGTGTAAACGTCGTCTTTCAAATGATTTAGGCTCTCAGGACATCCAGAGACTTGTGATTACGCTGGACGAGCTGTAGGGAGCCGCTTTATATTTTATTTTAGTCATTTTATTACGTTTAAAAAAAAACGTCTTCATCAACTTCAGTTGTTGCTCTTCAACGCTGTTTTGCTGTGAAGCTCCAGAAACGTTTTGTGGACATCGAAACTTCACCTACCTTTCCAATCGGCACAGGACTGAGGAGATAATTCAGGTAAACTGTTCCTTTAATTCCAATCCAATTCCAGTCTCTGTCCTATGCTGCCTCACAGATTCTGTAGGTAACTGTCCAACCCAGGCTTTAGCCATGGCCACGAGCAGACCTGCTGCATAAACACCCCCTGGTGAAACCATGAACATGCACAGCTGGGGAGTAACAATTTGATTCCCTCACAAACTCCTAAACCAGGGTTGTACAGCAAAGACCAGGCGGGCCCCTCTGACTCTGAAGAGTTTTTTTTTTTTTCTAATGCAGAGGGAGTAGAAAAATATGCTGCCGGCTACGACTGGGGGTCAAGTGGTCGGCTTTGTGCATCACAGTCTGGAGTCCGCTGAGACTTTCCTCTGGCAGCGTTCACACACTCCAGCAGCAAACTGGCTGTCCACGTGAATACCAAGGAGGGCCGGGAGGAATGCAGGAGGTGGATGCTGACGGAGAGGAGGGAGAGGGGGTATGAAACAGGGGCGATGGGTGGGAGAGGCAAGAGGGAGGTGATGGCTTGCGGGGCAAAGACGTCAGAAGTGATGTGAAGTTTGTTTTTTCTGCGTCAGATTGTGTTCTAGGTGACTGTTTTTTTAGCCAGTGTGGCACTCACCGCTTCCAAAGACTTGGATCTTTTCTCATAAATATGGTTTAAGTTTTTTTAAAAGATGGCATCAATTCTTAAAGCTCCAGGGTGCTCAAACAGGAGTAAAAAGTGTGATTGTTGGGGACTAATTTAAGCTGCGGAAGATTACACATTCGACTAGAATGATTCAGAGGATGAAAATGTCTGAAATAACTGCTTGATGGATCTCCATAAAAGTTTGTACAGATATTCACGTCCCCCAGAGGATAAACCTTGCTGGCTGAGGCACCATACGACTGACACTGTTGTTGTTTTTTTATGGGGAAATGTTTTGACAGCTGTAATCAACCTCAGCTGTACCTTGTTTCCAGGGCTAATTAGCAAACGTTCACATGCTATGGCAATTAACTAATGCTAATGCTATGCTAATAGGCTAAACTATGATGGAAAGCGTGATAAACATTATGGCCCCACTGCCTTAAGACCAACATGTTGATATTGTCATTGTACGTGTGTTAGCATTCCGATGTTAGCATTTAGCTATAATGAATCAAGACAACAATGGAGGTCTGTGGAACAGGATACTTAGGACAGGATCAATTTGTTGTTTGTTTTGTACATTTACTCAAGTATTGTACTCGGGTAACTGCATTTTACTTGAGCATTCATAAAAGCAGTAATATTTATACTAAAACATCAGATGTAATGGTAAAACACTGACGGAGAACAGTTATTGCACAATGAGTACTTTTACTGATAACTTAGGTACAAACTTCTGACAATACTTGCATACTTTCACTCTTTTCTTTTCTTTTATCCTGACAAACAATGAATCAGCAGTTCATCCCTCAGAAGTCTGACACGTAACAATAATGGAGGCATTCTGAAAAAGATCAAATAAAAACGCAAGATGCAGCCCGAGCCTGGATGTTGCCCCGTGCTCGGGACAAATGATAATCAATATCACCTCTAATTAATATATTTTTTCTGCGTGGAGCTCATTTTCCCAGCGGCGCAGTGGGAGGCAGGCTCGGCTCAATAATGTGTCTTTCAGCAAGGAGCTCTAATCAAGCCCGAAGGTCTCCTTCTGAATCTTGTTGCGCCGCGGCCTTCATTTCCATTCCCCGTCCCTCAAGGCAAGGTAAAACAGTCCCGAGGTAAATGAGCAAAAAGGTTCTATACTTTGTACCGCACGGCTGGCCTTCACCTGCGGCGCGGTCAATTGATATGGAAATGACGGACGGCAAAGGTTGGTCTCACTGATGGGGAAATAATGGAGCACACACACACAAAAAAGCAGGGAGGTAAACAAAAAAAACAGAAGAACGACAGTGATGAGCGTTGCTTTGGCCGCTCTAATTGTCGGCTTCGTTTGCACTTCTCAATGACGAGGTCGCACCAGAAGGACAGCGGAAAACAGAAGTCAGGACATTTTATGTGAGGGAAAAGATGACTCAGAGTTCAAGGCTTGAACAAACTTATTTTTTATGTATTAGTAAGCAAAAGCTCCATCGTCAAAAGTACATTTCTAAATAGCCTTTAAACGTGGAGTGTTAAATGATTAATATCCCTCGAGTCGCAAAGGATTGTCGGTATAAAAAACATGCCCGTACTCTTGTGGGAACATATTAAAATCAGATTAGCATATTTGGTCCGTAGCAGAGTTTAATTAGGACTCCGTTTTTTTTTGAGCATCTGAAACTAGAGAGAATTAGGATGAGACACGAGGGGAAAGGGGCGGAAGGGGAAGCGATCGAGGCGTATTAACAAAGAGGGAACAGTAATCAAAGGCCTTCAGAGGACGTATCCCGCTGAACGCCACCGCGATGTCCTCTTTCTTTCTTTCTTTCGAAATTGTGCCGTTCACGGGGACGAACATTCAAAAAGAGGGATTACAGCTTCCGTCTCCGACATAAGTGAGAAGAAGGAGCGCCAGCAGCGGACTAGTTATCACTTGGTAGTTTTCCACATACGCTACTCAAACAGGAGTAAATAATGCTTTTTGTTGGGGACTATTTTGAGCCGTGGATGGATACACATTTGTGCAGATGGTTCTGAGGATGAGTTCAGTCTGAGATCCCTCAACAGCTGTTTGATGGATTTCCATGAAAGTTTGTACGGATGTTCGCAGTACACAGATGATAAACCTCGCAGACTGTGGCAAACCCTCTGCGTTTTCACAAACGTCAATCAAACAGGAATACAGAAATGCTTCTGTTGGGGACTATATTAAGGCGTGGATGGATACACATTCGACTAGCTCCTTCAGTAACTCAACAACTGATGGATTTCCATGAAATTTTGTAGATGTTCGTGGCACACAGAGGATAAACCTCACAGACTTTTCGTCCTCCACCAGGTTGCCATTTCTTGTTTCTTTCTATCTCTTGATATTGCGAAGAGCGCTCACAAAACGGCAGATCACAGCTTCCGTCTCTGCAATAAGTGAGAATGTTGAGCACCTGCAGTGAGACTCAGCGGCGCGCCAATCAATACCGTTCCCGTGTTCTCTCTGACCACGATAATTACCATCATCATCCGCAGAAATGACACGCTGTTCGGTCGTCAGCAGAAGGTCAAGAGCCGGGGATTGGCGGCACATGACGTTTCCATGGCACCGATGTGTGTGCAAGCGGCGCTTCCCCCCCCTGCGGTCATGAGTTTAGGCCGCTTAGATTTGTTTTGGAAGTCATTAGCATCATCAGTATGGAGTCATCAGCGGAGAGTCGCTGGGAAAAGGTGAAAGTTTAGCTGTGATGCGTTCGCCGTCGCAGGTTGTCGACGATGGTGTAATTATCTTTAAAGGCTCGGGAGCAGCCATGTTGACGGGCTAATGTGTGAGATTAGACGCCTCTGTGACGAAGGCGTGTGATCCGTCCGTACAAACAAACACAGACGCATCTGTCTCTATTGATCCCGGTTGTTTTTCAGCAGGTATTTTTGTCTGCGACTCGGTAAATGGGGGTCAATGTAATCTTTCCCACATTCAAACCCCCAAAAATGTGATGTTATTCTATTTATTTATGAGATTTTATGTCTCAATGAGCTCGGACAGAGTTTGAAAACAGAAAATAAAAATGTAAGTAGACCTCTGAGAGAAACATACTACGAGTTGGCATGATGGCTGCTCGTCAGAACATAGTTTTTAGAAAAACAGGGTTGAGTGTGATGTTTTGTCCAACCTGCCCGACCAACCTAATAACTGCAAACAGTGTTTAGTTCCAAGATGTGTGAGTGAAGCAGACGTACGACCCGATAAATGCAGTTAAAAGTAGGGCAGCTAATTCTATCAGCTAGGAAATACCCCAAAATCATAATTACTTAAATTAAAAGTCACACCAACAGTCTAGACTGCATGAGTAAAAGACTTAAAGTATCAGACATTAAATGTATGTTAGAATCAAAAGCACAAGTAAATCACAAGAATGCAGCATGCAAGCTGTAAAATAACTTGAGTTAGTGATAAATATTGAATATAATAGTAGAAGTATGAAGTAGAGGAAAATGGGAATACTCAGGTAGCAGACAAATACCTCAAAACTGCACTTGAGTAAAAGTTACATCCCATCAGAATAGACATGTGCCCCTGAAAATGTTGTTTTTGTGCATATAAGCACATGCATTTCCTCAAAAAGACACATTTTTAAGCGTTTAAATGCACTTTTTTCTCTCCTTGGGATGACTGGTTATGTATTTTCTATTTTGCATTTACTTGTTTTCCCTTTGTGCCCTTTTTAAATTCCATTTCAAACCCTATTTCCCACCATTCCCACAGCACTTCCTCCAGTTTGTCTGCAGGCTGCAGTACCACTGTTTCACGGAGGGTGGCAGCAGCGCGCGAGGCGACGCTACACTACCAAGAAATATTCCCCCGAAGAAGAAGAGACAACAGTGCATCTCTCTGAGGTAACGCTACTAACGTTATCGCAGCCATCGGTCCGCGTTTGAATTTTAAAACTTATATCCTCATTTTTGACATTTAGCGGAAGATGTACATCGTATTATGAACATATATTGAGCATTTTCGACACGCCTCCGATTTCGCGACGCTAGCCGTGCAAACAAATGTTAGCCGTTAGCTTTAGCGTCGCAGGTAAGCTAGCGAGAGGGCGAGCTAAAGCTAAAACCGCTATTAGTCCGAGTGAGGGGGTGTGTTAGACCCGCAGAAAAGGTTTATCGTTTTTCCACATCGCTTTATGTTCCGATATATGATAGCTAGCTCTCCGTGTTTGGCATCCTCGCCCTGTCTTTGTCCCGTGTCTCATGTTTTCCATCTGTGACGCAGATATTTAATCGCATTGCTGCAGTGAAGCTGTGAAAAATGGACACCAGAGCTCTGAGGAATCCGTACGGCGACTATGATGGAAGCCCTCAGTGCACGCAGGCTCTGTTCGACAATCATGGGAAGGTACAGGCCCGTGTGTGAGGCGGTTGGGGGTTATTCATGTGTGTGTGTGTGTGTGTGTGTGTGTGGTCCAGGTCCATTGAGTTTCAATGAATCCTCGTGTTTTTTTTTCCCCCTCCCCTGTTTTGTCTCCAGATCACATCAGAGTTCGCCCAGCGGCTCAGTGGGAAGATCAACGAGCTGCTAGCTGTCATGGAGAACGGGCTGAAGTCTGCAGACCCGAAAGATTGCACCAGCTACACCGGCTGGGCAGGTGATGACACTGTTACACCACCTGGTTTTAAGAGATGAGATGTGGTCAGAAAAGGCCCTGTGCATTGTGTACATATGAATCACCACCAACGCCCTTTTTTTTATGGCCTATATATAGATGTTCCTGGTGTTTTGGAATCCAAAGCACAGCATGACTCAGTGCGATATCCAAATCCAAATCCCAAGACAGGCAGAAGGTCAAATGTGCCCAAAAACAGGGTTGCAGTGACATTTTTGTAGCGCTGCAGAGATGCTCCGGCCTACAAAGCTCCTTTGCCAGATTTAGTAACACATCGTCACCATTTTTGTAGTTTTTCAGTGGCGAGGAAAGCCATGATGTGAAATGCAATCGTGAATTGTGTCGGAATCGCCAAAATATTCAGAAAAGAATTCAGGGTCACGCTCGTCGTGAGAAGAATTGATTCGGTTCGGCATCGGAGACGCTCTTCTGCCTCGTGTGAGGTCGTGTCATTGATTAATCTCCCGAGAATCGTCGTCTTTAAAATGTCAAAATGTAAAAAAAACACTGCCCATCAAGGTTTCCCCGAGCCCAAACTGGCTGCTAACACATCTGGTTTTGTCCAACAGCACCAGTCAATCCCCCTAAATAAACAAAAAAACATCTGTTGTCCGTCCACAGGGATCGCTCTGCTCTACCTGCACCTCCACAACGTCTTCAACAACCCCTCCTGCCTCCATAAAGCTCTAGAATACGTTGAGCACAGCCTGAGGTGCCTGACCCGGCGTCATGACATCACCTTCCTGTGCGGGGATACTGGGCCGCTGGCTGTAGCTGCTGTGGTCTACCACCGCCTGCAGAGGGTGCAAGAGACCGACGAGTGCATCAACAGGCCAGTCCGGATTACACAGATACACAACCAAGAGATGTTTATGAAGGTTAAAGTTTCATTAGTCTGTTATTTCACGAGCGACTCTTTGTTTTTCCTTCCAGACTGCTGCAGTTTCACCAGACTGTAGTGAAAGGATCCGGCGGGCTGCCTGACGAGCTGCTCTACGGGAGGATGGGATACCTCTACTCCCTCGTCTTCATCAACCAGCAGCTCGGGCAGGACCGCATCCCCCTGCAGTACATCCAGCAGGTGAGTACGACACGCGGGACGGTCTCGCAAAGACTTTGCTGTGATCTGAGGGTGTACAGGATTCTTTTTTTATAATCCTTGTCTTACTTCCTGAACGTTACGTACAACCGCAGCAACCGTAGGCAAAGAGGGAAGAGTCTAATTGCATTAAAGAGAGGAAACAGATATGGGAGAATGCTCCCCTAACCTCTAGGTGACTACCGCTGACGATCTTTATTTGCTGCCAGCTGCTAATTTGCACACTCTTGCATGTATCGATGTCCAAATTGCTCTAATTCATCTCCATTGATTTCTTTTAACTCTTACAGATTAGGTGTGTTTGTGAGCCGGGATGTGTTGTTTCCTTCCTTAGATCAGCGAGTCCGTGCTGGTGTCGGGCGAGCACCTCAGCAGGAAGTTCAGGGTGCAGAACCAGAGCCCCCTGATGTACGAGTGGTACCAGGAGCAGTACGTCGGCGCCGCCCACGGCCTGGCCGGCATCTACTATTATCTCATGCAGGTAAAACAAGCTCGGATTGTAATCGATTAATCTAGCACTTTATCGATCGATTAATCGAGTAATCGGATTATTTCTTTATTTTTTTTGCGTTTTTAAACAACCAAAACAAATAATGCATAACAAAAATGATGTGGCTGTAAAATGATCAAGCATTTCTCAAAAAAACAGAGGTATTCATTCCAACTCCAACATTTGGCTCCAAAACTAAGCCCATTTATTAAGTGCCAGTGCCAATAATTAAACAACAATACAGTTAAATCAACCTACTGTAAAACATGTATAACATGTAAAACAGTGAATACAAACTTAAATAGTAAAGGCCATTTGGCCTTGGTTTTGTTTTCTTAATACAACATTACCAAAAAAAGGATTGTGCCTTCTGCAAATTACCCACCTGAGAACAAAGAATGAATATAAAATATCAAGCCAAACAGGTACACAATGTGTACAATTTATAAAAAATAAATGTAAATAAAACAATTATAAATAAATAAAATAAATAAGACTTTTTCAGTCTTCAGTCCCCAAATCCATGATAACCACACTAATCCGCCAATCACAAGGAGGCAAATACACTGTGTAGGAAGACTAGGGTCCTACCTACTCCACACTATACGTGTCCTCCTGGAACCGAAACTTATCCTGAACTGTCAGGAATCAATTCAAAGTGACACAGACATATTGGATCAGCCGGTGGAGGCGGTGTAATGCACTCAAACAGAGTTTATAATCACAAAACTGCCAATGTAGCACGTAATTCATGATCATGTCTGTATAAAGTGATGTTTAGTTTTGCTCTTCTTCGGCGGCTGTTTCAGTGAGTTTTGGGCGCAGAGTGATGAGACATATACCGTTGAATGTGTAGAGTTCCAGCTTTCATATGACATGCTGTATGTAGCATTAGCATGAAGTAGCGTAATCGCTAACGCCGATTTTTCGGACATGCGCCATTAGCGTGTTTTTTCTACGTGCCCGTTCAGTTGCTTGGTGTCGGAATTGAGTTTCGATTAGGTGAAAATGATTATCATGAGCGTTTAGCCGAGCTTCTTCCCGTTAAGTTGGTGTGCTGCATTAATACGTTGCTACATGGTTAGCATGCTCTTATAGGGTGTATAATGCAACATGCGCAGCTCTGGTTAAAGTGGTTAAAAACATCACAGCTAAACATCATATCTAGTCAAACTGCATCACGACATCACTACAAATACAGAGATAAATTGTGCCAGCCAGCTAAATTCAAAATGTATGACGCGCTGGTGTGCTTCCTGAACAACGGTCCGTGTGGAACAATCAGATCCCTGCGCGCATAGTGCGCGTCCTAGGAATTTAACGAGGCTTCGAGGCAGAGTTTTTGCCTCGAGGAATTTTTATAATCGAGTTAATCGAGTAACTCGATGAATCGTTTCAGCCCTAGTAGAGAGTCTAAGATGGGACGTATCAGGAGACTTGTGGGGCCAATTTATGGGACAGTGTTCCTTTTTCATGATTATTATTATTCCCACATGACCAGATGAATCCTGTGAGGAGCTCAATATGTGACACATTATAACGGAAATAGCCTTTTATGCCAAATATCAGTTCAAAACACATCAATGTACGCAGAAACTGCATGACAGAGGCGTGTGGCTGCAAACAGTAAACATCTTCAACCTTGAAAAATGATGAATCAGTGTGAGTCGTTGTTTTTAAGGCAGAATATGACACAATTCTCTCATGCAAGCTCCTTAAATGTGTTTTCTTTCCTCCTCCGTGACTGTAAACTGAACATCCTGTGTGGGATGTGTCGGTCCGATGAGGGGGAGTGGTTTAAGAATACAAAATGGAAGAGAAGATCAAAAAAGGGCGGGATGGTGGAGGGGGATGAAGAAAAGGGAGTTGAGTTTAAGAAAGGGATGAACAGAGGCGATTAGTCCGTACTGAAGTTTCCACCTGTCACTTCTGCGTCCTCAGCCCGGCTTCGTCAGCTCGGAGGAGTACGTGCACCGGCTGGTGAAGCCCAGCGTCGACCACGTCTGCCGCCTCAGGTTCCCCTCCGGGAACTACCCTCCCTGCATCGGGGACGACCGGGACCTGCTGGTGCACTGGTGCCACGGATCTCCTGGTGTGGTCTACATGCTCCTGCAGGCGTACCGGGTAAACACCTCGCCTTACATCTGTCACAGAAGGTCATTCATGGAGTCCAGGATATTAGAGAATAACTTTATTTACACAGTCACAGTGCCATCTTGTGGTGGTTTTTCACTTCACCTTGAATAAAACGTTTCAAATGATGAATGACAACAAATTAAGTGCTAATCCTGGTCGTCTGTCTCAGGCCTTCGGAGTGCCTCACTACCTGGATGCAGCCCTGCAGTGTGGAGAGGTGGTGTGGCACTACGGCCTGCTGAAGAAGGGCTACGGCCTGTGTCACGGCGCGGCGGGGAACGCCTACACCTTCCTGGCCCTCTACCGGCACACCCGGGACCCCAAGCACCTTTACAGAGCCTGCGTGGTGAGAGCACATGAAAGAGACTCCGTAATGAAAAATCAGCGTGCAACACGCAGCATCGGAGTGATCAAACAGGCGCACGTATTAATTGTGGCACTCCTGCGGTGCATCCATCTTAATTAGCCGCCGTTATTGCCTGAGCAGTTTGACGGCGAGGGATTATGATTATGGACTGTTGTGTTTATTTTTATGTCGGTGGGTGGAAGAAGAGTTTTTAGCGCCTTATGTGATGGTTCATTTTGTTTCCTGAAACCAACAGACAAGAGAAAGCCTCTTAATTTAAAAATAACATTAATTTAAGAATCATTTTGGGGTTTGCATTAAAGGGCCACAGGCTGAGATCAAAATGAGTGAACTTTCCCTTTAATCAAAATGAGAACATCTCACATGGACCTGCCGGATGCTTCTCGACTGTTTCTAGAAGTATAACGGCTCAGCAGATGTTGTTGGAGGCTATATGTTTGACTTTGATGGTGAAAGTCACATTAAAGTTGGTTCTTCGCACAGTTGGCCCCTCGCCTGCATTAAAATAGAAAATGATGCCAGGAACTGGGGGGCATGTGAGAGTCGGGGGGGCCTTTTATGTTTATTGACAATAGGTTGGGAGCTGTCGGTGCGAGTCCCCGTCAAAGCAGAGCTCTCTGCTGGATCCAGTCCAGGTGGCTCTCGTCCCACGTGTGCTGTCATTAATATGAATCTATTCATAGCGGACAGAAATAGGCCTTCAGATGTCTTTTCGGAGCTCTGCTACATGCTCCCACCGCAACAGAGTGACATTGTGGTCATAATCCGATACCTCGACAGATGCTGGGATTTCACTGAGCGGGGCACAATTTTTAGCAGTTGTTGACATTGCTCGCTGTTCTCCCGGGACGGCTCAGCTCCGGTCCACAGTGCTGTGATGACACTCTTGTCTGTCTCTGTCCGTCCCCACAGTTTGCAGACTGGTGCATGAACTACGGCAGACATGGATGCCGAACGCCAGACACTCCCTTCTCCCTGTTCGAAGGTAATCAGTGACAACACAACAAATGATGCTGGTATTAAAATGCTTGGTTTTGTTCCAGATATCCTCAACAAAGAGAGCTGAGTCACTGTAATGGAAGCGAAACAGCCCCATAATGAGCCGCAGTTTGATTATCATGCTCAGTTATGTTTGTAGTTCAGCTAAAAAGAACATTTTGTCCTCTGTCGTCATGATATTTGACACTTTTTACAGTCGCCATGTTGCATCACCTCTCAGCTGCTGATGCTCTGATGCACCGAATGTAAATCACAATGACAAAGATATACAAGCTATAAAAAAGCAATTTGCAACTAAAAAGTATTTTCCCTGTAACGATCATTCTTTTGGTCTTCATGATGGATTTTAGGATCACCGGCACAAATATAAGAATAAACAAGCGCACTGTAACCATTCAGTAATAAATAGGCGATCTGAAGAAACAATATTCTGATTTAAAGGAAAATCAAAGTGAAGTAGGACATATTAATAAATCACCCAGGTGCTCCTTGTTCTATAATTTAGTCACACTGTCCAGAAACTAGAAAATATTCACATTTAAGAAGCTGAAATCAGAGAATTTTGACTTTGTTCTTTCTTGAAAAATGACTAAAACGGATAATTTGATTGTCAGAATAGTTGGCAAGTTTATAAAATAGTTGACAACGACTCAATAAGTTGTTGTTGTGCCACATCAGATCATTATAAAGCCGTGACTACGTGTGTTGGTTTAGACATGAAGAAAAATAAAAAACACCTCGACCTGACTGACTGACATGACCAGTAAATCAACGACACGTCTCACGGATCAAATAAACACCACCAGAGCTCAGTTTATTTTGAAAGACACATTCACTCACTTCCTGTTTGAGCAATTTTAATTTCAGCGAGTTAAATGAGTCGTACTGAAGACCTACAGCAGTAAGAATACCGTTAACTGAGCTGAAAACGAGCCAATATGTCGTATTTAAAGCGTTTCTGTTGCGTTCTCCACTTCCCGTCTCCAGGCATGGCCGGCACCATCTACTTCCTGGCCGACCTCCTGGACCCGATGAGAGCGAGGTTCCCTGGCTTCGAGGTGTAAACGTCTCGCCACAGGTAGCCCCTCCCCACCCACACTGCGCAGGGGGGAAACACAACCCGGAAGAAGACGCACACTTCTTGCTCTCTGCATGAAAACACTTCATGTCGTGCCATGTTGTTCCTGCTCTTTCTCTCCTGGGACGCATTATTAACGGGATAATTCCAACACTCGCAGCTCAAATGCATAATTATCTTGAAGATGCGTCGACAGAGAGAGCTTCTCTAGTTTTTTTTTTGTTTTGTTATTTTTTTTTTTTTGTTTTGTGTATAAATGTAACTCTTTTGCTTTATTAATTCCTGCTCAGATTTTGTTGTTTGAAGGGTCGAGGCAAAACTGTGAGGAACGTAGTTTTCAATTTTTTAATTGTGGGGAAATTAAAATTGTGTTTTTGTTTAGTACCTATATACTTTATAAACTTAGGTTTGTTAAAAAAAAAAAAAAGGACATGGATGCTTTAGTTTGCTCTCGTCAACAGCAAAGCTCGTTCCAATGTACTAAATATAAAAGAGTAAAGGCTGTGTCATGTGTTAAGGGATTAACCCCAGAGTGTAAACTGTTGCCTGTCCTTTGCACTGTCTGAGCAATAAATCATGTGTCTTTTTACAGCTGCCGCCGCTCTGTTGTGAATTTTACCTCTCGCTTCTTGTCTCGGTGTGATTCTGCAGCGGCGCAAAACGGCCACCAGGGGGGAGCAGAGAGTCGCGTACATGAATATCAGACAGATTGACCTCCACTTGGCAAAATCGAGCGCGTTCTTTGGCGCCGAAAAGAGGCTCGCCTTCAGGCGTCGCCGCCTCATGAATAGCTTATTTTACAGTCAGATTTTATGCTAATCTGGGTGAATTTTCCATATTGATTTGAGACACGAACACGGCACAAGAGCCGGTCTGAAAATGTAGATATTTTGGCTTGATTGTGTTGGGGACAGCACGGAAATGTGTCATTTAAAATAAGTTATAAACACCAGAAGCTCAATAGTCAGAAGGTTTTCAGGCACATATCTGGCAACTGAGGTGTCGAACCCCACCCCCTGTACGGTCCCGTCCTCCGTGGGCCACTTGGCTCAGTCGCTCTGCTCTCTATTCCAAATAAGGCTCATGTAACACCCCCCCCCCCCCGAAAACCAAGCGGCGACACAATGCCACCGCTCTTTTTTAAGCCCCCCTCCAGGCTTCTTTATGACCCGGCGCCAGCTGGAGGTCTCGGAGGGGCTAAAGAGCAAGGTTGGCAGAGGAGGTGGGGAAGGTTGGGGAGGCGGCTGCCGTACCAGAGAGTCTTGAGAAGCACGGAGCGGGCGTCCATTTTCTCTCCAGCTAGCGTAGGAGAAACCGAACACCTCGGGCAGGAACGGGAGTAAAAATAGAGCTCATCTGCGCAGGGGTGTGGTCGGCCGGGCACGTCTTTCAGTGCCGTTCTCACAAATGTCCTCCAGCAGCTCTTTCCCTTCGGTCCCCGTCGCTGTGGGACATCACCGCTGTGTGTAACAGAGCCGATGACAACTTATAAGTCTGGCAGCGGGCTTACAACTGCAATTACAAGTCGTCTGGAGGTCCTTAAGATGTCTTAAGTTTGACAAATAAAAGGTCATTAAATGTTGTTGAATTTGAGTTTGTGACGTCGAGTTTCTCGGTTTTTAAATGTCTTATTGTCAAAGAATCGAGCTCTGATCTTTAAATTCTGTCTGTCAAAACTCTGCAGCGAAAACAAAAATGTATTCCAAAACACATTATTTACAAAAACAACACAAGTATTTGCATTTCTGACGTGATGATTGAAGACTTTCCAGCTGCCAAAGGTGTTAAATTACAGCTGCAGCTAAGGATCATTTTCATTCTAGATGAAACTGACTTATTTTTACGATTGTTCGATTTATTTTTTGGTCTATAAAATGTTTAAAAAATTGCAAAAAATGCTTAAAACAGAGTCCCAGACCCCAAAATCTCATCTTCAAATTGCTTCTTTTGTCCAACATCCAGTCCAAAACCCAAAGACTCTTCATGTAACGTCATGAATCGTAAAGAAAAGAAGCACATCGTCACATTTAAGAAGCTGGAACCAGAAAATGATTGAAACAGTTACTAGTTTTAATTAATTAATCGACTAATAATTGCAGCTCTATTTTTTGGCCCATTAAAGACAGAAAATAAAGAAGTTTACCACAAAAAGTCTTTGTAAATCTATTTATATGACCTTGATTTAATATGATACATGTTGTGTGTTATTCAAAGTCCTCCAGTTGTGTTTTATACCTCCGCTGCATTAATAATAGATTTGAAGTTTGATGTTGCCGTCAGCACCATGGAGAGCTCTGGTGAAGCAGCGCCGCTCATATAACCTCCAAAGATGATGTCATTAAGTCTTTACTTCTGCATGATTGAACCTTTTCTGATCATTTTGTAACCTCAATTTCACTCCAACGGGATCGTATTTTCATTCAGCTGCACTGAGTGGACAGAAAAGACTTGTTCATCAATATATATTAAGTGTTACAGTGTTCGATTTGAAAACTATCGACTTTTGGACCGTTTGTACAATCCATTTAAATCGTCAATCTAATAAAAAATGCACTCAGATACGTTTCCAGAAGAGAAATTAGGTTCAAAGTTCTTGTTTAGTTTGTCGACACATAAGAATCAAACATTTGTACATAAGGAATTTGGGATATCTCTTTTTTTATCATTCTGTAAATCTGAAAACTGTCAACAACCACAAAAACAATCGATAAAATGTGACATAAATCAGCCAAAGAATGATACGTGAACAAACCTCCTACGTGGAAACCTTCAAACTGCAGACGGGAGCAACATTTAAAAAGTCATGTTGATGTTGGTGCAGCTGAAGTGCAGAGGAAACACTTAAAAGTCGGTAGCAAGAGAGTTATTTTCACTCACTAGGTTGGGTCAAACACGCAACCCAGCAGCACTGAGGTCAAAACCAGCCCAGCTGGAGTTCTGTCCCATCGAGCAGCAGTATTACGGAACGTTACGTTACGTACATTATTGCACGTTGCACAGGGTCCAGTTTATACTAGATATCTCTGAATGTTATCCTTGAATATCCAGTTAAAGCCGTCAAATTAAATACTTTTCCAATTTGCACAAATCTCCAGAACAACAATCGAACACACACATTTATATTCTGCACATTTTCTCTCCACGAGTCTGAAAGAAAAGACGCGTCACGGATGCAAAACGACCCACAAAATCTCACGAATGACTTGTGCGTTACTTCTGAATGGAATCAGCTTTTCAAACACTTTTTTTTTCGCCCCGCTGTTATTTCACCATAAGAGGAGGAGGAGAAGGCTCATGTTTAAAAATACCACCTCGTAAGTGATCTCTCCGGGCTCGCAGCCCTCCTGAAGAAGTGGGCCACTAGGTAGCCAAGTTTTTTTCTGAATTTTCATCCACGGCTCAACCGTGCATCTCCTGCAAACCATAAAAACCTCCCACACCGAGTCAGAGACAGCTTTTGCTCCTCGTCGGGGGTGAATTCAAAAACCTCTCGGACTAACACGACAACAAGAGTCTCGATACACTTATTTCTTCTTCTAAAAATACCCCTGTCCCCTTCTAAAGGCCTGCTCCCTCTGCGCTCCTCTCCGTGTGCCCTAAGAAAGTTAAAGATGTTCCAGCGTGTCATCTGATCCGCCCCATTAGCATATGTGACATCACAGGCCCGGGATAAATAAGAGGGGGCTTTGACCATGGCCCAGGACCACTCTGTCTTGGGACTCCAGCATCTCTTCTCCTTTCTTTCCTCCAGCTCCAACTCTCCAACATGGTGTGTACTCAGATTCTGTTTTTGGACCTTTTGGGTGGGCCGATGGAGTTACTTTTTTTACCCCCGTTGCCAGGGACGTGGCGTGGGTTTGGATACCAGCTCTTGAAAATAAGCCCAAAATTGGGATTTTATTGGCAAAATTATCGGAAGAGAAACAAGACTTTTGCTACTGCTATGTAAAAAAAAAGAAAAAGTCTGACGGCCCAGGAAATACATCAAGTTTTTCTAAGCTAATATCTTAAAGAAAAACGTATAATTTCACCATCCAGCATGTGTTTAGTGCATTTTTTGTCAGTTTACAGCGATAACTCTTCAAAAAGTCTTAGATAAAATGAAATTCTGTACTCATAAATCATCTGTTTCCATTTCTCTGTGTTCTGTGTGTTCAGACCGAGCCGACCGAGTTCAGTGCCGACCAGATTGAGGGTAAGTAAAAGTAACGGCAACACATCCTCTCTCTTTACAAATAAAATCCCGCTCTCTCATCGTCATGCTTGCAGAGGTTACGCCCTCCTCGAGTCCACTCGTTTTCTCTGCAGTTGTCCCACTAAACAAACATCTTAGAGCAGCTGCAGGCTCGAACCGATAGTCCAAAGTAACCGTTAAAAGGTGGAAGCATGAGGAAGCATCCAGACCGAAGACGACCGTTAGGACATGCCATTCCATGGATTCGTCCAGTTGTCGAGGAGGATTTGAGATATGTCTATTCTAAGCCGGGGCCGGCCTTGTCTTGCGAGCCTCAGTGGGCCTTTGCACGGCGGAGGTGTTAATCACCAGGCCAAGGTTCAAGACGGAGGCGTCCCCTTACACAAGGCGTCCACACTAGTACCAGTCCCCAACCTTTTGTCCAGCGCTGACAGACGCGTCCTCTACGAAACATTTACCCTCAATGTTTGGTGGAAGGCATCTGTTGTGGCGCTTCCATATCGGGGAGCTACGGCACTTTGTTTTGTCGAGATGCCGAGTTCACCTTCAATTTGGCACCCCCCCAAAAAAAAGAAAGAAGAAGTAGAAAATGCAGTTTCAGCACATTCTGGTTCACGTGTACCTCACGTAACGTACACGCAAAAAGGTGTTGATTACGTCGCAGTCAGCGCTCTCGTGTTTAACTCGACATGATCCATGCCTCTATATGGCCGGGGGGGTACAGTGTCGGGGTGTATCGGTTTGCTTGCCCCTAAATTCCTCCCAAATGCAAGTGGAGGCAGGAATGGAGAGGGGTTGGAGGGTAGGAGGGTGGAGGAGGGGGAGGAGTTGCTACAGCTGTTCCTGCTGCTGCTGTTCAGAAGCCACACAAGAGCATTAATCTTTCAGAAAAGGTCACTTTGAGCCGGCCCGTTGGTAGGATTCGTAGAAATAGCTAACCTTTGTTCGGGGGGGCGTTCCTATTCCCTGCTCGGGTACAGCTGTCGCTCCCTGTTAGCTGGTCACGATGACGAAAGTATGCGACTTCTCCTGCATCACTGTAATAGAAAGGATAGATGGGAAGGGATTCTTGAAATGGTACCATGTGGTTGTGTCAGTACTCTGTATCTCAAAAATTCCTCTTCCCTTTCCTGACCAGACTTCAAGGAGGCTTTCGGTCTCTTTGACAGAGTCGGTGACAGCCAGGTGGGCTTTAACCAGGTTGCTGACATCATGCGTGCTCTGGGCCAGAACCCCACCAACAAGGACGTTGTAAAGATCCTGGGCAGCCCCTCCGCCGACGGTAAGAGGTCATGGCTTAAAGACGTGAACGTAAAGGTCGCAAAGCCTTTCTTGACAAACTGCGATGAAAGCGCGTGTGATAACGTCGCCCCCCTGTTTGTGACCTTTTCCCCACCAGACATGGCCAACAAGAGGCTCAACTTCGAGGCTTTCCTGCCCATGCTGAAGGAGGTCGACGCCTTGCAGAAGGGCACCTACGACGACTACGTTGAGGGTCTGCGCGTCTTCGACAAGGAGGGCAACGGCACAGTCATGGGCGCTGAGCTGCGCATCGTGCTGTCCACCCTGGGTGAGTCTCGAGTCACCTTTTTCGCCAAATATAGAAGCGCAACGCATATAGTTTGCTCAGCATGCGGAGTATGTGAAACGGAGACATGACACGGATCCTCGCGCCTCCACAGGAGAGAAGATGACCGAGGCTGAGATTGATGCCCTCATGGCCGGCCAGGAGGACGAGAACGGCAGTGTGCACTATGAGGGTAAGATTCAACTTCCCCGCATTCCCTCGCTCTCTTTTTAATTTAATACGGCGAGGATTTTAACATCTGGGTTCGTCTCTCTCCAGCTTTCGTCAAGCACATCATGTCTGTGTAAGAGGCCCGCAGCAGGAGTGCTGAAGAACAGCCCGACGGTGTTCAGGACATCTACACTGTTGTCAAAGACCAACCAAGGAAAGACAAGGACTATGTACAAGGGATGTTGAAGCAAACCCATCTTGTTGTTTTATTTTGTTTTCCTTTCCATTTCGTCTCAAAACGCCCTCCTCCCTCTCTCTCGGGACGCCACCATCACCTCTACACCGTAGACCCACCATCACTCGGCCTCCACTCCCCCCCCCCAACCCTCCGGGGCACGTCTCCACACGCCGCATGGGGTGAGGAACGGGGGAAAAGGGGTGACCGCTCATCAAGTGAGGGTAGATCCCTCCCTTCCCACCGCCACCTCATTCAGTCTCGCCATCACTGGCCCAGCAATGCCAAAGGTGCTGGAGAACGGTCGTGGATAGACCGCCAAAAAGTCTCCCCGCTTCCCTGAAAAGTTTTATTTATTGTCACTCTGTTCATGTCAGAATAAACTTTTCCAACGTACATCCCATCTGAGTTGATCCTTGATCCTTCATTGACCACACAGGCCCGAGTATGTGCACGCGTACGACGAGGTTAACTCGACATTTTAGCATTTTTACTTTAGAATATGAAATTTAGTGTGGACAGATATAATTAAAGAATGAAAGAAACTCATGAAAGTCATCTTTAATAAGTTAATTCAAGCAGATCTAAAGGTGCAGTCTGTAGTTTTGGGGAAGAAGTTGTTAATCAGAAGCGAAAAAGATCTTTATTTACTTTTTTTTTATTCCTGGTATAGATTAGATAAACAAACTCTCTACTGAGTAAACAAACTGTTTTACTTTGTTTATATGTGGCGGACCCTGCCACCTTTCTAGCTTCCAACAGTGTTCTGGGAACCTTATTTTTATTCACTTAGGGATAAATTAAATATTCCTGAGTTTGAATTTCTTCTTTAAAACTACAAAATGCACCTTTAAATGTAATTTGCGATCTTTGAAGTTAGATTGTAATCTGAATTTTTTGCTGTTTTGACAATTCTACCCCGAGTTATTCTGAGACATTTTTATTAGAAACACGTGAAAACTGTTATGGGAGGAATATTATTGACAAGAGAGGGAAAAGGTGATTTATTTTTTAAGTGCCACAAACATGCTGTTTTAATTCTTCCTCTTTAAGAAACGGAATTAAAATGTGACACAAACAGTTGATTTTGAAGGAGACGCACATTTCTATCATGCATAATTATAATAATGTAAATAAAAGTTACTGCATCATCACAACATAACAAATTATAAATAAGACACAAACACAATAATAGACACAAAGAAGATTGAAGACATGTGGACACATTGAGGTCAGTCGTTTTAAATAATGCTCTCAGATATGTCAAATAATTTATACTCAAACATAGAATGATGTCAACAAACTCTGCAGGGTTGATGTGTGACGTTATGCATCCTCGTGACACACATACAAGGAATAAAGTAAAAAAACAAAACACGTTTCCTACTGTGTAAATTTGACTTGGGACCAAATTGCAGCCTGTTCAAAGCTGAAACCTGAAGAGATTCTGCCCCCTTCTGGTGTAACAAGGAAGTGAGGGGACTTTTTTTTAAGGTGATCATGTATATCACAGAAGAAGAAAGAGTGATGCAAAATAGAGATAAATAAAGTTTGTCTCTTATTAATCTAATTGTTCACATACAAGCCTATAGATGTTTGTTTACATGTAGATTTAATATAATTTATAATTCGCTTCACTGTGTTTCTGCAACAACTGTCTTCCTGCCAGTAGGTGTCAGAGCTGAGCAGCAACAATTCTTTAGTAGAAGAAGAAATATCTGCGCAAAGACCAGGGAGCAGTAAGAGGTCTCACTCTGCTGCTTTTTCTGTGTGAGTGTGAAAACCTGTAACACGGTGGTGGAATGTAACTGTAAGTACATCAGTCAGGTGAACATGTCCTTCACTTGACTATTTAAAGCCATATTTTATATTGTTTGACCTCAAAATAAAATATGTCAACACACAAAGGTAAAATCCCCTGAGCACAGTTTCACCCGGAGGAGTGATCCCTCCTCACACGAGAGACGTTCTTCGTGTGGTCCGCCGTTAGTACTTTCTTGTTGTGGTTCGTCTCCGTCTTTATCTCGAAACATGTTTAAAACTTGTTTTTCCGGGCTGAGAAATGTCTCCAGGAGGCAACAGGTGCTCTCTGCGGCTACTGCAAGGTGAAATACACCCTAAATACTTCATATTTGTAATGTGTTTTCTAGTTTTATGCTGTTTAAATGGATATTTGTGTCAATTTAACGTGACTAGAAATGCGAAATTCCAACGTAATGCTCGATTAAGTAGTTTTGGGAATTACAGACAAGCTGCAGAAGGTCTACTCCTGCAACTTAGTGTCTGTAATGGTCGAAGTTTATGTTATTCTGTCCGTAGACGACCTTTGACACACTTTCCTGAGATTGACAGATATTGACTTTTAATTTGAAAATCCCTGTAGGCGGAAATGAAGCTACAAAGTAAAAGTCTCAACATTTTTGACACGTAGAGGTCGATTTAGGTATTTTTTTGAAACTACATTTTAATTTATGTATTGTCTGTAACTCAGTAATCAGTTATTTTGCTGTTTTTTTATTCATATATTTATTTTATTAAGGATTAGGGTTTTAACCCTGTTGTCTAATTAAAGGTGCAATATGTAAGATTTTTAAGCCATCTTCAATTCATACTCCAAACAAATAGGGGCTGCATATCACCAGAATAACTGCAAACTGCTGCTAACGATGTTTGTGTCATACATTTATGAATGTAGGTACTGTTAGCTCAGTTAGCCATGCAGCTAGCTGGGCTACCAGGGACGTGTTGGTGTTTACGGACACCCAGAACCTAGAAAGACAGGAGCTTTGGACCACTGGAGGAAAGAGGGCTAGCTGTGTAGCATGCTAACTATAGTAGATATCACTTTTGAGATGTTATTTCATTACATTCTGTTGATAATGTTCAGTCTGTCGTATTTCTGTGCTTCCTCTCAGGCTGCAGCACTCTCAGGCCGAGCAGCTCGGGATGCCCGTCCCCCCGTACCGTCCAGAGACCTCCAGCGCCAAATCCCTGATGGACATCGGGACCCGCAGGATCTTTAACGAGGACCATGATCTCTTCAGACAAAGCGTCCGCCGCTTCTTTCAAGATGAGGTGGTCCCACACCACAAGGAGTAGGTTGAACCGTGGCCAGGGATGCAGCATGAATGTATTGTATTTTGAGTAATTCCCAACCGAGCTACAATCCCCTTTTCCACGTTCCAGGTGGGAGAAGGCGGGTCAGGTGAGCAGGGAGTTGTGGGAGAAGGCCGGTGAGCAAGGCCTGCTGGGAGTCCTGATACCAGAGGAGCACGGGGGCATCGGAGGAGACTTGTTCTCCTCTGCTATCATGGCCGAGGAGCAGTGAGTTGTTGTCCCTTAAATGAAAAACTCCTCTCTGAAAATAAAAACACTAAAACAAACTTTGTTTTCGTCCTCCAGAATGTACTGCAACTGCTCAGGTCCAGGTTTCACTTTGCACTCAGACATCGTGATGCCCTACATCAGCAACTACGGCAGCAAGGAGCAGATCAAACGCTTCATTCCCCAGATGGCTGCTGGGAAATGCATCAGCGCCATCGCCATGACGGAGCCCGGAGCAGGCAGGTCCGGACTCGAGCGCAGATCAAATCCAACCGATCAGACGCTTACCTGTAATGTGTTGTCGCAGTGATGTCACTTCTGTCTTCTCAGTGATCTGCAAGGTGTGAGGACGAACGCCAAGAGGGATGGCAGCGACTGGATCCTCAACGGCAACAAGGTACCGAGTCAAAGAAGCGGAGCCTTTAATCTCATCTTTATATATCGACTTGACCTCTTTTCCGTTTCGCCTCCCCAGGTGTTCATCACAAACGGTTGGATGGCCGACCTGGTGGTGGTCGTGGCCGTGACGAACCGCGAGGCGAAGTCCGTGGCGCACGGCATCAGTCTGTTCCTGGTGGAGAACGGCACGAAGGGCTTCCAGAAGGGACGCAAGTTGGAGAAGATCGGTCTGAAGGCCCAGGTATCGGATCTGACGTCCACCAAATTAGCCCTGTTTACCACCCGGGTTAATAAAACACAGAACACGCTCTACTTCCTACGGAAACCTACGAAGGCTAACTTTTAACCCAGGTTAACTTTTGATCCAAGTTAACCGGTTAATTTTCAATCCATGACAGAAAGTCTCTCCAGCCGGTTAATGTCACACAAAGAGACTCAAAACGTAGTTTAGCTTTTTAAAACTTACTGTTTTCTCTCTCCTTCTTTCAAAGGACACAGCTGAGCTGTTTTTCGAGGACGTGCGGCTTCCAGGCGACGCCATCTTGGGCGAACCCAACAAGGGATTCTACTACCTGATGAATGAACTGCCTCAGGTGAGAGCGCGGCTCCGACTGCGAGTTACGTGTGTGATTTTTGCTCAGTTTTATAAGTAAATCATTGTATATTTCGGTGTAGGAGCGTCTGGTTATCGCCGTCATGGGTCTCGCGAGCTGTGAGTTCATGTTTGAGGAGACCAGGAACTACGTGTTGCAGAGGAAGGCTTTCGGCAAGACCATCTCCAACTTGCAGGTCGGTAATGGACCTCTTCTCAGTCTCATATCTAACATCTGGCTTTTGTCTGTAACCTGAATGGCTTCAATCGGCTGCGATCGAAACGTAACGCCCCTTTTCTCCGCAGACTGTGCAACACAAACTGGCAGAGCTGAAGACTGAGATCTGCGTGGGCCGAGCCTTCGTGGATAACTGCCTTCAGCTGCACGCCGAGAGGCGCCTGGACCCCGCCACGGCCTCCATGGCCAAATACTGGTGAGATTGTCTTCTTTATATTTACAAGCTTATCTGATCTCAAAATCAGACCACGTTGCGGATGTCCTCCTGTCTGTCCTCCAGGGCGTCTGACCTCCAGAGCAGGGTGGCCACCCAGTGCCTGCAGCTCCACGGAGGCTGGGGCTACATGTGGGAATATCCCATCGCCAAGTAAGCGAAGCATTAACCGGGGGAGGGGGATAACTTCAGCCAGGGATTCCAGGATTCTGTTGCTGAACTCGTGTCTCTGTCTTCTGCAGGTCGTTCGTGGACTCTCGCGTTCAGTCCATCTACGGAGGCACCAACGAGATCATGAAGGAGCTGATCGCCCGCTCCATCGTCAGCCAGAAGTGAGACGTTTGGATGTTTTCACGGTGGAGAAGCACCTGGGAAAGTGGGGCGGTTTGCACAAATGATCGTTAGCTGAGAGTCAGATAAGATGTTAAAGATTTTAGTGTAATCCTGCTCAAATTCTTTGAATCGGTCACAGGATTAAAGCAAAAGATGATGAAGAAGAAGACACTTTGTTCCTCTTGCAGATGAAACGTTTTGGAGGTTTTGTAGCGACAGCCAGGGCACCAGACTAATTGTTATGTTTTACCACCATCCCAAAAATAAAATTCATGCTAATGCTAATGTAGCATCGATTAAAGCAAGAAAACCGGCTGTTGCAGTTGCTTGGTCTGGTACGACAAGTAGCTTCTTGCGGCTAACGCTAACAAATATTGTTAATATTTAAACAGACTTTACTGATTAATCAGTGAATAAGTTGAACTCCTTCCTACTCACTCTGTGTACATTTTAGCATTTAGCATTAGCATTACATGTTTTAAAGTTGGACGGTGAAATGAAACCGGGTTTTTCAGGCCGTCGTGCTTATTGCTGCTGCTGCTTTACAGGGTTGATTGTCGATTGATTGTTGATAATCTCTCAACAAAGGCTCCTTTAAGAACCTCAAATCAAATTTGAGTTGCTTTTGTAAAATTTTGGCACTATAATCACCCATTTTTAAGTCCGTTTCTGTAGATTTACAACTCACTGCAGTGTTAATTGTATATATTCACATTGAATTTTCCAGATTCCAGCTAAAATGCACTTAAAAGTATTTTTGTAGGTGTTAATAATTGCTTTTGTACAATTTGAGTTAGAGAAGAGATTTATTTTTCAGATCTATGTGCCTTTATGTCATATTAGTTACTGTTTTACGTGAAATTAAAGTGTCTGACTTGATAGCAGATGTCAAAATGTGCCTCCTGTTTGTTTCCTGCACTGACAAGGTTGCAAGAATCTTGACTCATCCAGTTTTGGATGTGAACTGACACGACTGACGAACTGTTGGGAATAAAAGCTGCTTTTTAAATTGCACACTGATGTGAAACACCATCCTCACTGCCTCACTTCCATCAATAGGTGGCAGCACGTGCACGTAGAAAGCCGGCGGAGGATGATGGATGACAATGCTTCTATTTCACTCCATCAGCTGCACACAGAGCAGGAGAAAAGACAGACTGTTGAATGTGACTCCATGATTTAGAGCATCTTTTATGAAGTTTCAGCCTCATCTCTTGCACATCGGGGACGATAATCACCACATTTTCTTCTGATACTTCCTCTTCTTTTGCTATTATTTATTTGTGGTGTATGTGTTGGAGATGCACAGCATGCCAGTCTGACTCCCCGGGGCTCAAATTCCCCCTAAAACACCCCATATCAGTGCCGGCTGACGGGGCAGACGGCATCCCCGTGGTGCCTCACCTGTAGGGAGAGCAGCTACTGCTCACTGAAGCCTCTCCTCCTCCTCTCCCTCCTCCTCTCCCTTTTTTTCTCCCCCTTCCTTTTCCATCTTTCCTCAGCAACAGCCACACCCCGGTGCCTCAGCTCTGCACTCACTTCCACTGCGGACAGACACAGTGCTCCCCCCTCCTCCTCCTCCTCTTCCTCCTCCTCCTCCTCCTCTTCCTCCTCCTCCTCCTCCTCTTCCTCCTCTTCCTCCTCTTCCTCTTGCAGCAAATGTCGAGCTGCAGAAACATTTACAAGCAAAGCCTCAACATCTCACCTCACTCTTTAAACCAATTGTGTTTTTCATGCACACACGTTAAAAAAAAAAAGATGTTGCCCAATTTCCATAAATCACCACGCGCCTGTCATTCACGCTGCAGCCGCATTTTTTCCCGCTGCGCATCTCCTCCCGCATTTACGGTAGCGGCTTAATTTGCGATGGGAGGGATCAGATGGCCCGGCGCAGCTCTCATTGTCACCACAGCTCTCCTCTCTCTCACACACACATACACACACACACACACGGACGCACTAGGGGTATTAGTGCCGCTCAGCAGCCAGCAGACCTCCAGGTAAGCGCTGAAGCTCTTTGTTTGTCGTTTTAGCGCTGTGCGATTGCGCGAAGCGGCGCGATTTCGTGCGTAAAGTGCTTTAATAGAGCAGCGGGGGGAAGTTTTTTTTAAAAAATATATAAAGGAGTGTGTTAATGTGGCTGTCTAATCCTCAGCTGCGGCGCGCGTCATGGTGATGCGCAGCCATGTGTGGAGGCAGAGATGAGAGAGGATTGTTTTTTTTTAAACTGAAAGGTTTGAGATGGAAAGTCTGGGGGGAAAAATTGGTTTATTTGTGGTCGGTGCGTCCTGGTCCCGGTCCTGGTGCGCCTCTCCTCCTCCACCTCCTCCTCCCTCTCCTCCTGCAGCAGCAGCAGTATGCGCCTTTTGTTCTGGTCCACGCCTGTATGGTGCTGAAGCTGCCGGCTCCTCACTGCAGCACATGAGCGCACACCAACCTGCGAGGAAATGAGCGTCTGGATGTGTAGATTCTACCAT
Source organism: Diplodus sargus (assembly GCA_903131615.1). Lineage (NCBI taxonomy): Eukaryota > Metazoa > Chordata > Actinopteri > Spariformes > Sparidae > Diplodus > Diplodus sargus. The sequence continues at coordinate 791,783 of CAEMYA010000116.1, forward strand.
CCCAGTGCGTAAATGTTGGGCTCATGCGTTGCTGGGTGGATGTGGGGAGCAGCCCTGCCTGTGTTTGGGCGCCCATGCAGGCATTGAGTACCAGCATGCATCAGCAAAAGGTAGCATGGCTTCCCCTAAGATGGACTGATGACAGTAATTCTGTCAAAGTGAGATTCTCCATGCCGGCAGCCCTGTATGATCTTTTGTTTTTCTACATTTCCAGCCACAGATAAAAATCTAAAAAACGTCCAGACTTCCATTAACCGTGGATCCGCTCCAGACCGGCCTCCTCGGAGAAGCAGGAACTGTAGATTTCCCATGTCTGGATGTGAAAACATTCCTTCCACGAAGAGGAATTAACTCTTGGCGCACCCCGGTCTATATAATGAAAACATGACTTTAATAATATGCCGACGATGGTGGACTTTCTCACGCTTTTTAAAAATCTTTATCAACAGGGCTGCTCTTTATTTGGTTCACGCTTGGGTCAGTTTTGACTCCAACCCAAGGAGCTTTACGGGTCGGATTCCTCCCGAGATCGAGTTGTGTTTGCAGCTCACGCCAGGGTTCATTTAGCTTTTCTCCTCGGATTGAGGTTGAGTCACCCGAGACGCTGTGAAACACCCGTTCAATCAGAAATCCCTTTTGATGATGGAGTGTAATAAATGCACAGGAATGTTGTTGAACGCGTGTCGACTGGCAGCTCCAACAGACGGAGGCAGAAAATGACTCTGTGAGAAAATAAATACTGTCAGAATTGTTGGTTTAAAGGCGATTTTAAGCAATTTAAAGGAAAAAAAATAAATTCAGTCATTTTCTGCTGCTGACGGAAAGTCAGGTGAAGCGTCGTCTTCTGCAAAACATTTCTGGAGCTTCACAGCTAAAAAGGGTTGCAGCGTTCTCCTAAACAGCTGAAGTGGACGGTGACTCGTTTAAAACGTTAACAAACAACCTAAAAGAAACATAAAATGTCTCCGTACAGCTCGTCTGGGGTTAATCAAATTCTACGGAAGCCCCGAGATCCCAAACTGATTTGAAAAGATGTTTTTCACACGATTTTTTAAGCTCAAATCCTAACGTTAGCTGCCAGGCTAGAAGTGTTAGCACGACACCCGTCTGAAGTAAATAACGTCTTTTAAAATGAATTTTTGGAATCTCGGGGCTTCAGGAGACTTGGATTACACCGAACACTCTGTCAGGAGCCATTTTACGTTCTTTTTTTGGTTGTTTTTATGTTTTAAGAGGAATGATAGCGTGCTTCAGTTGTTAACTAGCTGTTAGCTTCTTAGCTACAGTGAAGTTTAAAAGCTTAAAAAACTGGTTTAACATGATTTTTTCAAAAACATTTGGGCTCTCAAGGTTTCTGGAGCCTTATTGTTATTATTATCATTATGTCACAGGAGCTCTGTGGAGCCTTTTTACATTTTCAAAACAAGTCCACATCAGTTTCAGTTGTTTAGCAGAAAGTTGCAGCACTGTTTTTGCTGCAACGCTTCAGAAATGTTTGGTGTTCCTTCAGCGTGAGGACGAGAGGAATTTAAATTTTAGGGAGAACTGCTCCTTTAAGGCCTTTCTATGGTGTCGATTTGGCAGAAAGACAACCACAAGTGGCCACGCTTGACATGGAAACATTAATTCCTTTGCCCGTTCAGACGTAGATTACGTGTTTCAGACTCAGAGTGCATTAATGGAGACGTGTGTCTGGTTCCACCTGCTTCTTTATCTCGCCGGATTGGGCTGAGTCTAATGATCACTGATGGGGTAATTGAAATGACCTTAATCACGAACCAACAGGTTGGGTTTCTGTCTGTGCGGCTGCAGCACTCCTTTAAAATCTGGAGCGTAATCGAGATTGTGAATCGTGTGTGTGTTTGTGTGTGTTCTCCATACGTCTCAGCCGCTTCTCTCTTTTCCAACCACCAAGAAACCCAATCCCCCTCCGCTGCACCACGCGGGG
>CAEMYA010000116.1:795355-850045 GCA_903131615.1 Diplodus sargus
ACCGCCGCTGAATGGGTCCAAACGGGGACTTAGCAGCAAATCTAACATCCTCTCTGAGACGTGTAGCAGCCAGACGAAGATGAAGGATGGAATTTAGAGCAAATCCACCAATAAACTCAGGGGCCCACGCTGGATTTGTGTTTACCCACCTTTTGACCCTTGAAGTGGTTAGTTGATGAAATGTTAATGGCAGAATATCGATCCTGAACAATCCAGATAAGCAGTTAATTATTAATGCCAATTTCTGGAGTCAAACTCAGGCTCCAGGTTCTCTAACATGAGGATCTGATACTTCTATAACATTGGTAATTTAAAATTTTTTGGATTTAAGCAAACAAAAATGACGTCTTTGAATCCAGGATAAGTTTAGCAGGCTGTTATTTATAGTGTTTCTGCTCCACATGCAGGTCAGTTGGGCCATTTACTGTTTTATTTTATAGACTTTTAACTTGGATTTGTTCCGCGATCACAATTAAAACTGTTAAATGCGCTGTTAGCATTCTCATCAACCTCACCTGTCGGTGGTGCTAATTAGCGAACGTTAGCGCGCTCACACGCTGAACTAAGATGGTGAACGTGGTCAACGTCACACCTGCCGCAGCATCGGCATGTTGGTGCTGAGTTAGCATGCTCGCGTTAGCATTTAGCTCGAGTACGGCTTCAGTTTTTTTTGTAATACAGTGCTGCAACTTTTGAAACCCAGACTTTTTATTAAAGATATAGACCCTGAAGTGCTGCTATGAACTCCGTGCTGCACCCTGATCCTACACTGTGCTGGTCCTCCGATCCTCCCGCCTGTGTTGTTGTGAAGTGTTGACTGTGCCTACTGCCCCCATTGGGACCCTGAAGGGCCCCCCTCACCACAGCAACCCCTGCCATGGAAACCAGCCCCTCAAAGGAATGACCCCTTTGAGCAGCAGTGTGTGGATCCTCTGTGTAGTAAAGAGGATGCAGGCCGGAGCCGAGAAAACAGCATTCACACATTTTCATATTCTCCTCCTCTGCTTTTCTCTTCTCTCCTCCCTCCGACCTCGGAATCCCCTGCAACCTTTGACCCCGACGCACACCGCGCAGGAAAGGAAAGGGACTAGAAGGCAGAAACAGATTTGGCGTTCTGTCTCTCGGAGGCGGGGCGGGAGACGTCACCGCCTCAGGTCACCTCATTAAATCAAAGAGCGTAAATCTCGGTGGGGAAAAGGGGCTGACAGGTTTATTTCGGGGCATCAACAGATGTTTGCGAACAGCCTCTTGGGAAGGAAAGTGCTCTCTTCTTTAGCTGACAATAGCTGGTGATGGACTGGGGGGTCATACTTGAGCCCCAGGCTCAGATTTACATGTGTGGCTGTCTGATCTGGAAATTAAACTATCCAATCCACAGATTCATAGAAAACTGGCAGCTATAGATGGAGCTTTGAATACGTAAAATCACAAAACACAACCTTAACGCTGTTTTGTGGTTCTCTTTTTCTATTTGCATGTCTTGTTATTTGATTGGCACTTCAAGGCCACCGTACTTTGACTTGAATTCATCCTGTTGGAAAGCAGAAAAAGTGTAAATGTTAAGATATAAAGATGCAGGTTGGAGAAGATAAACATATCCTGGCACCTGTATTATAAGCCAACTGGAGGCCCAGTTTACCTGTAAATGTTCATATCCAGTGTTCTTTGTTTCGGTTTTACAGCAAATACAGTAAAGTTGATCAAATTTCTCGGCAAAACTTCTCTCCTGTGTTTTACGTCTGCATCTAAACTTCCTGTCCAACCTCCATATGTTACCTGCCGCGACGTTGTCGAGTCTTGCCTGGTAACCGACACTTTACTGTAAAACATGACTTCATCGCTGATACCAGGATGTTTTTCTGACCGTCCCGCGAGTCAGAACGTCCCGAACGTGAACTTCAAAGCCGCGTCTGTCGGCATGTCGCGATGTTATCTGTGTTGCCGTCTGCAGGAGCACGAATCCTGATCTGTATCTCCTTGCTTCTGTCTGTGCAGGCTTGTTTTCTGTGTCGTGGTACATTTAGACTTACAATCCACAGAAATATGTATAGAAAGGCTGCGGCAGAAATAACCCGAGAAGGCCTGTAATTAGCTGTTTCTCTTGTAAAAATCACTACCGCTCAGAGCCTCCAGCTTCTCCCCGGTCCTTTTGTGTGCGCGCCGTGGGTCGCCAATTATTGATTTTGTCTCTCCCGTGCCTCCCGTTTCCCTCGGCTCACCTATCCCCCGTGGGGAGGCAGGAGGAGAGGGGGGACCCCCCGTGGATCTGCATGTCCACATTCAGATGCTAATCCCCCACCATCTGCTTTCTACTCCCCGTCCACGCTCGCTACTTGGGCGGGGAGGAAAATCCCCGAGCTCCTCGTGTGCCCTCGGGGCTCGCCAGGCTGTTTTGCCACCTCTGCACCCTAATCGGGGAACACCGCACCCCTCCGTTAACTCCTTGTCTTCCCTTTTAACCCTCCAAACAGGAGTCATCCACATAGAAGGCTGAGAGAGAAGCTAAGGAAGTTACCCTCTCTGTCCAGGGGCAGTGGACCTTGGCGTAATAGACCTCTTTTTCTGCATGACCCCTCACAATCGCCTGGTCAAAAATAAAAGGGCTTCCAGGCAGATGAGTTAATCACCGGGCTGCTCCGACCTGCCAGCCGATCAAACCGAGCAGACGTGATTTACACGTAACTCCGGCTTTGTTACAGTTTGGCTCCCACTCCTTCGAGTGGGAACGCTTCTCAGGCTTGTTTTTCTGAGTGGCTGCGCCTCAACTGGTGTGTGTGTGTGTGTGTTTGTGTGTGTGTGTGTGTGTGTGTGTGTGTGTGTGGGATTGTGCTTGGATTTGCAGCTCCAGGATGACATAATAGAGTGTATTTTTGCTGTCACGGCTGGAAGTTCCTCTCCTAGGTTTTCCGAAAGCAACTCTTTCTTGGATAGTTTGAGACAACGTGCAGTGAAAAGGCTTCAGACTGAAGGCTGTTTAGTGAGACAGGTGATAATAAACATTGTTGGGTGTCCAACAAGAAAGTCCTTATCTTTAAATTGTGATTTTCAGGTTTTTAGCATCCCTCTTCTTAAGGTTGTACGTGTTCCAATATTGTGCAGCCCTAGTTTGAAGCATAATAATCCCTTGAGGCCGCAGATTAAACCCTTTTTCAATAACAGGCATTGTGGGAAACCTTAAATCCGTCAATCTATAACTTTGGATTTTACATTATGAGACAAAAAACACTCACTCTTCAAAAACAGTGAGAGTCCAAAAGCCTTTAACACGGCAGACCACCAACTCGAGCCACGAATAATAATGAGAAAAGTCTAAATAACTCTGGAATGACGGCGTAAGTGCCCTGATAGTAACTGTGACAAATATCCCCCAGAGAGCTGATACAGTAAAGTCGACCCTCGGCCTTTATCTCCCACGTTCTCGCCACTGCTTTTTTCCCCAACCAGGAGACGCGGAATGCGTGTTATCGCCTCTTACGTTCTCAGGCCCAGCTATTTCCTGCGCTGGGCGGCATCCCGTCAACAGGCATGTGAACCGGTTGTGATCTCGACCACAGAGGCACGGCGCTGCAAGATCCAAGACGCTTTAATCAGCGTCCACATCTGAGTGGTGAAAACACAAAGCTCCGTCTTCCCCGCGTCACTCTGTCCACATGTGGCTGCGCCTGCATGTGGCTGTGTTTCTTGGTTTTGTTTGCATACGTGTGCGTCCACGTGCGATGAAAGCCAAAGTGTCAGCTGCGAGTGCTGATGATGCGCTGACACCGGCGCTGCCGCGGCGTCGCTCTCTGACGGATGGACTCACCTGCGCCGGGAGTCGGTTCGTCTTTCTGTCACTCCGGCTGTGTCATCGCTTTCGGCGGGCATGAATAAAAAATGATTCCAGACAGGATTTCAGCCCTTCAGCACAAAAAAGGCGACGCTTATTAACTCTGTTTCAACCTTTTTTCTGACCTCATCCTGTTGTGGTTGTTGCACATTGATGAACTGATTAGCCAAAATCATCGACTTGTCGCCAACAAACGCTCTTTCCAAGGTAACTCCTGTTCCTCGGGGTCAACATCTGCAAGACGGATGTGTGTGTGTGTGACGTTTCTCTACAATCTACCAATATGAACCTCGTCGCGGTGAGAGCGGTCTGGTCTCGGAGTTCACAGAGCCCTCGGGCTTAATTCTCAAAGTAATGAAATGTAGGATTCATCCTCAGGGGACCTTTAATGTCGCAGCTTCATGGGAATCCACCCAACAGCTGAGGTGTTTCAGTCCGGACCAAACGCAGCTGCTTTACAGGGAGTTTGTGAATCCGTCTCATTGGTTTCTGTGTGAGGATTTGTTCTGCGTCTTTGTTAAATCTTGCATAAACAGCCTCCATTCTTCGCTCACAAGTCCGGGTTCGATGTTACCTGATGCCTGCGGGTCGATGAAAGCAGGTTTGTTTCAGGCAGTTCTGCGGCCGCCGAGCTGTTTTTATTTCCCACTGCATCACCTCTCTGCCAATAAACAGCTCCACCGACGCGGTCGCTGGGTCGTACTTCTTCATTTAACTTTGTTTCCCGACGGAGCCGCAGCCAAAGTGACTCATCCCAGTGTCATGGAAACAAAAGCCCGGCAATAACAGCCGCTCCGGAGCGCCACACACACACACACACACAAAAAAGAACCTGTCGCCCACGCAGCGTCGCCGAGAGTAAAATATAGGATCCACCCGCCACCGTCCAGCCTCGTCAAGGCACCACGTTGATCAGTCTTTATGGGAACGTTAATGGCAAATGTGGGTTTACAGAGGCAGCAATCAGACGTTTCCTGAGCTCACGTTGCCTCCGAGCATGTAAAACGTCAAGCAAGTTAATGAAGAATGACCTCAGAGACCCTCGAGTGCAGGCGGACATTACTGAACTCCCCCGTCAGTTCACTCTACCTGCCTTTCACTCTTAATAACACCCGCTCCATTCTTCACTCCATCCTCTTTTGTTAATGGAAGCCGCCGAGAGATTCCCAGGCAGCGCACCTCCCCCCACCCCTCACATCCGACCTCCCTCATCCGCCTTAAAGCCGCGCTCGTATTATTATTGCCTTCCTCCCCCCCTCCTCACCCACCCCCTCCTCCACAACCTCGCCTCCTACTCTAACCACAATATTGCTGTATCACTTACGCTAACAGCCTGCACTCAAGGTGGAGAAAACACGCCGCAGAGACGCTTCCTGTCGGGTCGCATCCAGGTTCGCTATTTACAATGTAGTTTTGAAAAGGAAGTCTGTTTGTGTTGATTGAATAGTTCTGCTGTGTCTGAAACATCATCACTTATTCAGAGACTGTAGAACTGCTCAGATCTCTTTAGCGCCTGATGCTTTTTACACCTCGGCTGCTTCGTCGTGGAGCCTGCCAGTGTTTTAGCCCGTTAGCTGCAAATTTCTTCACTTGAAAGTCGTTGCAGACTTTTTCCGAAGGACTCCAGACATTGTTTTCTACAGAACATACAACAAGGAACATTTATGTCTTTAGGAAACGGTCTCAAATTGATACTGATGCTTCTGTGGGTTTCAGTTAAATGCCTGATCAAGATATTTGTACGTTTTGTTCTACGACATGAAAGAAATGGCTAAATTCCGACTTGTCCGTATTGAATAAGTTATAAATTGAAGCTATCTTTTTTAGCAGAGTGCTAACGATGACTTGTGTGACGCCACGCACTGCCGAGAGAAGCTAATCCGTTCTACATACGGCACTAAAACTGCGTTTACTACTTCTTTTGTCCAGAGGGGGCGCCAGAATCAACATGAATAAAAGTTCCTTGTGGTAGCTTTAATTTAGTCCAAAAACTACATTTTAAAGGGCAGACTCATAAAGTTGAACCAGAATTTGAATTTGAATTTTACGTAAGCAGTTTCTAACCTGCAAGGCAACGAAGAGCCTGAAAACCTTGATACTATGATACGAGACACTTTTCTGGTTTTTAACAAGCTCGCAAAGCGTTTGTTACGAACTTTGTAGGTCCTTCTCTTCACAACACTGACTGGAATTATGTCATGTGAACTAACACTGCGCTAAAAAGCTGCAATGAATGAATGGAAGTCAGTCGCTTCTTGGAGCGTCGGCAGAAATCCGTCTGTAATTTACCGTGAAAACATGAAAAACAGTTGGAAGGGTCCTTTTTTTTTTAGTAGCAGCTGAAAAAATTGTTTTCAGTTTGAAAAAAAACAACAAGTCAAAACACAACACATTGTTATTCATCTATCATGAGGGTGTTGCTCGCAGTTTTTCCCCGACGAGAGCAGCCAAAAAATCAACATCATCTTTATTCCTGAGCCTCCAACCGTGACTCACTCTTCTTCAGGGCTGGGTGGGAGGAGGATGAGGACGAGGAGGAGGAGGAGGAGGAGGGAAAATGTGCCGGCTTGCTTGTTTTGGATGCTTCACTGACGGGGCGGTTTCCCTTGGCTCGCCTGAATGACAGAGTTGCCCCAGAAGACTTGACAGCTGTTGACTTGAACTCGGGGGGGATGTGTTTGTCCGTGTTTGCGAGGCGGTTATTGGTGTTTACACTTGGCAGCGTTCAGGCTGCGTGATTGCAGCGAGCCGGCAGCCCAGGATGTGGCTCGGCGCTGACGTCTTTTCGCGTGTTGTGTTTGTCGCGAGTTGTGTTTTTTGTATACGCGAGTGTTCATTTACTACACTGGAATGTCAGGTGGCCTGACGATCATGCTCGAATATGGTGTGTGTGTGTGCTGTGACATCGTCCCCCGCTGCAGTAAAAGTCCTGTGCAGCCTCCTCCTCCTCCTCCTCCTCCTCCTCCTCCTCGTCCCTGATGACTTCCAGAAACTTCCGCTCTTCACTCCGGCTCAGTGACACGTGTGTCCTCTCTCCTCCAAGACTGAACGCCGCAGCAGCTTTACGGCGCCGACCTGCAGCTTTTACGCACTTTTCTCTCTCTGGAGAAACGCTCCACATCTCCACATCTGGACCGAAAATATTGTTCAGCTGAGCAAAACAACCAACTGATGTTGTTTAGTTGGAAACTGTGAATCACTGTAGTGATTGATTGTGTGTGATTGTTAACAAATTATATCAGGTTTTTCATGTTATTATTTTGAGTCATAAAGTAAAAGTGCTTTTAAGTGACTGCAACAAATAATTCTTTTCATTCAAGCGGATGATTTCCCGATTTATCAGTCGAGAGAATATCACAGAATTTGGTTCTTTTGTCGAACAAACAGTCCAGAACCCAAAGACTCTTCGTCTACTGTCATAAATAACAAAGAAAAGCAGCAGATCATCACGTTTAGCAAGACAGAACCTGAAGATGCTTCACGTCTTTGCTTGAAAACGAGTCTGCAGAGGTTCAAAGTGCTTGAACGAAGCTCTTCCTCACCGGTGAAGAGCTTTCCTCCGACTTCTGGCCGGAGCGTCGCGACTCCAAACCTTCCGGCTTCTGACCGCCGGTGCCCAGATCCCAGCGCTCCCTGTGTAGGTGCTAATTTAGAGCAGATGGCGTGCGGACTCCCGTCCACAGGAAATGGCTTAGAAACGGGGACAACCCTGCTGCAAATTAGACGCTTACCTTCCCGCGCTGGTAACCCGCCCTCTCATGTGATTCCCTATGAAACGGTCAAATATCGAAACACAAAGAGAGAGAGTCGGTGTGGGTGCATCGCGTCCGACCTCTGCAGTCTCTCCTCCACTTGATAAATTGCTTGTTTGCTTTGCTGCATACAAGACACCCTGCAGGCTCAGCTTCAGATCATGCGAGCCGACACGAGAGATAGACAGCTTCTAAATTAGAGAGCAAGCACCTGAGGACAGAAGGTGTTCAGCAGAGCTTTTCCAATCGCAAAAAAGAGGGTAAAGATGCCGAGACCGATCAAAGCGAAGAGACGCGACGCAGACGCTTGATGTCTCCCACTCAGCAAAAACGTCCATAAATTCTCTTAGGAATCATTTTTCCAACAACGCTCAATTTACGTGCAAAACCTGCCTGAGAATTTGCACGTTTTAAAGTTTTCTTCAGTCTTCAATTAATTAGGTTGTAGTTGTCTGTACAACCATGCAGGAAGCACTTTCCTGCCTGTTCTTAAAGAGACAGGCATGAAAACAAAGTATCAGACAGCGGTGCTGCGGAAATGGAGAGAATGAGGAAAAATAATGTACGTTTTGACATTTTCAAGTTGATGCCTGAAATAGAAGCATCAAAACTTCCTGTTCAACAATGATGACAGTTACTAATCTTGAGAATGACTTGATTGTAACAAGCAACAAAGAATTGCTCGTTCCAGCTTTTTGCCACTTCTCCCTGTTCGACATAACATGCACTGAGTATTCACGGCTCTGGCCGCAGCGTTCCCTGCGAGTACAGAAGCGTGTTGTGATTTTTGTTTTTCCATGCAGTAATGTGGGGACACTGTACGGCAGCCTGTGTTTGAGCTCAGCCCAGGGTGCAGGGAGGACTTCAAAGCCCCACGGCTACACCCTGTGGTTAGCGTAAAGACCAGGCACACGCGAGCTGCAGCGTTCACGGGCACGCAGTCCATCTACGCGCCGTGCGCTCCGTGCTGTAAATCCGGCACACGCCCTCAGACAGGCGCACATTTATTTAAGTCCATAAAAACAGTTGACTGCCTTTCTCGCCCCTGAAAACCCCCCAAAGTCGAAGCATCAGACCCCGATATATAACACACACACACACACACACACACACACACACACACACACACACACTCTCTCCCTCTCTCTACACTTCCTGTCTGTTTCTTTCTCCTCAAATCACGGCTGTGTTTTAAACGGGCCTCTCTGAGGGCATATTTCACATTTGAGGAATTTCCTGTGTTCTGCTTATATCAGAGAGGGATGACGGTCCAAGAATTACACACACACACACACACACACACACACAGAGGCCAATCTTAAGCCTGTCAGTGTGTTGCTGGGTGGTAGACAGAAGGGATTGCTCTTCATCCGTCACAGTTAGTATTGTATTCAGCGGTGGTCCACGCTGGTGACGAACACCAGGCTTACACAGCCAGTTCTGACAGTTAACTTCTGTAATTATGCTTTTGCAATGCATGATGGGTACAGTGAGCTGCTGTGAATCTGAATTTAAGCGATATTCTGAGGCCACGGTGTAAAAACACTTGCAGTGGTACTCTGCAATGGCCATCCAGCAACTTTACAGGTAAACATGCTAACATGTGAAAAGGCTAACAACATGCTAACGTGCTAACAAAAGGCCAGCAGGCTCACAGGTGGTCTAAAAGGGTACATAGATGAACAGACCAACAAACTTGGTTAATAGCAGGTAAACAGGACGACTAGTAGCTCAAGAAGGTACACATGCTAACAGGCTAACAGCAGGCTAACAGGACTACAAATGGTCCAACAAGCTAACATGCTAGAAAGCAATATGGTTGACATAAAAACACAATATTGTGCCGTAATATTACTATAATGTTACAGTACTACAGATGTTTTTACAACATTTTACACAAACATACTGTACTTGTGTCTGAGCTACTGAAGAAACAACATATCTCTGTGATTTTTAATCTATTTTACTGTAAAATATTACATTATACATGTTAATCATCCACCAATTAGCCTGTAACTTTACTTTAAAATGACAGGAATCATTTTTATGGTGCAGCTGCGGGAAAAGAACGACGCAGGACATTTTTCTTCGTCAGTGTCGTTAGTCGTGTTCGCAGTCACGCTGTGAGTGGCGAGCGGGTCACGGATGTGGGCGTGTGTGTGTGTGTGTGACGCGCACTCTTGGCAAATGAGCAGCCTGCTATTTGCTGTTGGCAGCTGCAAACAAGGAAAGCTGCACTTTTCGCCAACCACTTTACGTTTTTTTTTTTGGAGAGCTTCTTTCACGAGCCTCCGCGCACCAGCGTCAAGTGTCAGTATTATGAAGTAAACTGTGGAGTTCAGCTGTTGTGTCGCTCTGTTATGACTGTAAATAAATGATGGAGGCACCCACACGCTCTCTCTCTCTTTATATAAAGAAACATTCTGCTGTTTGTTATCAGCGGATTAAAAGCTCAGTTCATTAGAGCTTTTATATGAGCCACTTAGCTAATGGAGCACAGGAAGCGATCCATCTTACATGTGTCGCACCAGTTTGTTGGGAATTAATAAGATGATTACCACATGGTGACAAAGTTAGACTTCCTGCTGCATCCATCCTTCATAAGAGGATTTCTTTTGTCGTCGCTGGTCAGGGATCAAGTGTGATGGAAGCATCGGACTGGTGGCTTTGTTTGTTTCACTTTTTAAAAGACGGCGAGTGGAGGTTCAAGGTGCTCCAGCAGTTTGTTATTGAGATTAAAGGTGCTGCTTATCTGTAGGGCGACCCTATCGGACGCAGTCAGGTTCTGGTTCAGCTCGCCTGTCCGCTTTACTGAACAAATCCAGAGACACTGACAGTAAATAGCAGCTCCAGAGGATGAGTGACCCCGAAGACCTTCCTCCAGGACTCCATGTAGGCTCAGTGGTTAGAACTGGTGGCTCACAGTCAGGTTCTGGTTCAGGCTAGAACCCAACTGTGACGAGTTTCTCCTCACAAGTCTGTGGGTTCACTCCAATCAACAAGCAGAGATGTCACGGGGGGGATAAGGATGCAGAAATCAATTTGTTGACACGTTCCCTCATGAGTCTGTGACGACTTGTTGTATCAGTCACAGTGTGATCCTGGTGCGACCGGTTAAACCGGAGCGTGCGACAAACAGGGACTTTGGCTTCGGTGCGCGTGGCTCTGTTGTGTCTATATGCAGAAGGCTCTGAGGGGATGGAGAGGATCAGCTTCCCTGTCTGGTCTGAGCAGACTCACCTTTGACCTCTGGCAGCTTACGGTCAAACAACAACAGGAGTAAAAAAAGGCTTCGCACGTCTTTAAAAACTACACGTTATTGAGCTTATTGAAAGATTTGGACCCGGTGGGTTGAATTTATCTCCTAAAAATAGACGAGACGTCATCTATTTAATCATAAATAACCTTCACTGGCGATGTAATGTGAGCGATACGTGCCCGACCGGAGACAGACTGGTGGCTGCCGACCTTTTTGAGCCGACAGACAGATCAGCGCGGCCAATTAGATTTCCTCTCTGATCTAATTCACCGTTTGTTTCGGAGAAAGACAACAAAACAAGCAGATGCCACTTTGCTTTTTTTTTTTTTTCTACCGTTTCCAGCCAAGAGGAGCAAGTTGTTGCCGGGAGTTGGACGCCGGCCTCGTGCCGGGAAGAGATTTCTCTTGTAATGCCGCGGTGGCGATCCAATCCTCGGTCATTAACATGCGCCTGCGAGCGATTTACAAGGTCCGAGTCTGGGTGGAAGTATTAGCACGGCATCGTGTATATACGCTGGAGTAGACGAGACACAAACCATCAGTGCAGATATATATTTAAGAAAGAACCAGAACTGCGTCTGTATCACCCGCTCCTCCTCTCAGCTTGAGTTGCAGCTTTAATGCCGCTTTGTGTTCGACGACGCAGAGCGGCTGCATCCACCGAGCACCTGCAGTAAATCTGCCCGCTCGTCGGCTTTGTGCTCGCGCTGCATTTTAGAAGTTGAAAAAAGACAAAAAAAGGCTTGAGTCACGCTGCCGGAGGGGGTCCGATGAGGTGTTTTTGGATATGATGATACATACAGCAAGTCCGGGATTCGTAAGGCTAATGAATTCAAGTGTTAGTCAGCACCGGTTTGTTTTCCTGGTGATGCTAAGTTTGTTGTCCGTCACGCTGCAGAAAAACAAGTTAGTGAGTCCGGTTTTGGTTGTCGCACCGAACAGAAGTGACAATTTTTTTTTTTTAACCAGCTATGAAAGCTCCAAATCTGGATGAAGGGGTCCAGGCAGATTACACCCAAGCCTGCGATGATCCCATTCAGCTAATCCCGATCATAGTGAGTTGGCTGTTCCCCCCCCCGATCTCACTTCTCTAGGAGGGGGATGGAGGGGGAGCAGGGAACAACCGGCTTGTAGCACACAATGAGATTGACCTACCTCCTAATTTGGGATTAGACGTAAGAGAATACATCCTGTGATGACGAGATGAGCCGGTCTGCTTGGAGAAAGTGACTGAATCCATCACCGAAACAAACAAATCTGTCCAAAATCCGAAGATTCTTCATAAACGACACATTTAAGAAGCCGGAACCAACAAACATTTAACATTTAAAACAACTAATCTATAATCTAGAGTATGAACTGACCAAATTTCGAGTGGCCAATCGGTTAAATGACCCACAAATCTGTATTTATCTCACTAATTGTATGAGATTATTATAGGATCCCAGAAAATATCACATCTCACAGTATGAGATACGACACAATTATGATTATTAGCCATTAAAACAATATTTTTTTAGTTGAATTTCAGAAAATATGACGTCCTCACAGACATGAAACTTGACATAAGCTTGAAAAAATATATATTTAATAGCACAGTGTACCTTGAAACCGCAACCCTACTCAATAAATAAGACTTCAGAAAAGCTACACAGTAGCATCTGCTCCCTGGCGGCGGAGGCTGAGTGGAGATTAGATGTTAGCGTCTATGCTAGCAGGCTCTGCAGCTCCGGCCCGGGCCTGGCTCTTTAATCAGCGCAGGCCTCCCTAAAGGCTGGCTGGTGCTGACAGGACTGTCTGCAGCTCCGGGTCTCACCCTCCTAAACCGCCCAGCCCTCCTGTTTTTTCCTCTCCATCCTCCTCATCTCTTTGCTTTTCCCCAATAATCCAATCTCCCACTAAAAAAAAAAGAAAAAACACAGCGCAGCCTGGATCATCACGAGCGCTGATCCTTCTGAACAAACACGAAAATGATCTCATAATTCAATCTGACACCGGGATTACTTCGTCGATCGCCATTTTAAATGTCTCATTTGCTTTCTTTAAACGTCACCCAGCCCCCGATGCTGACAGGTTGATTACAGTCCTACACTGATGGCTCTTTCCACCCCCCCGACACGGGACAGGCTAATGATGGGACTGGGAGAGGATGTGATGTGGGATGCGAGGAGCAGGGCTGGCTCGCTCTGTTCCATCTCCTCCTCTAATTTTTTTTCTTCAAGTGGTTTTGGGAGCCGTATGACTGGATCCTTTATGATTCAGCCTCACACCGACCACAGTGGTCCCTGTGAGGTTTGGCGACCGTGTCGGGGAGTGTCTCCTGACATCGGTCTGGTCGCGCTGGTTTGTTTTAGCGGGTGAATTTATTTCCTGTTTGAAGGATGGGTTCAGAAGTCTTTGTTCATACAACACTCGCAGAGATTTCTGTCACTGTAATCGTCATTCCTCCTGTTAATACTGTCCAACGTATCAATGAGGATCCATATCTTGTTCGATCAGTGACCTCGTGGCATCATTTGCTTCTTTTCACCTGATTTAAATTGGTGTGTTTATCAGAATAAAGTCAAATTAAACCTTAAATGATAATAGCAAAGGGAATGTACCGCATACGCATGGCTCCACCTAATCCAGTGTTCCCCGTCCATTTAGCTTAGCTTAGCTTTTTAGAGAAAAACAGCTAGTTCTGTACCTGCTAAAGGCTAATCGCCAACTTGTGCTACGACAGGCGACCTCGAACCACCACCTGAAATAATTAACGTTAGCTAACTAGCAATAGTTCTTTGCGTTAGCTAGCCAACAGCCCATTCATGGTGAGCATATTCAACTTTTTAGCGTCGCGCTAGGTTAATAACACATCACTCCAATGCAACCAACGTATAGATATCTGTTTATATAAATATAGTTGCACTTTATCATTCCCTAATCTTTGCATCTACGTATAATAAAACGGAGCAAGGCAAAGAATAAACAAAGAAGTAAAACACTGTTGGACATTATTTAAGAAACTGAAAAGCTCAAAAAGCTAACGTGATGCTAGCCAAATTAAGGGAGCGTTTCCATGACAACTCTAAAAGTTGATATTGTACTGAAAGGCCATGACTCTGAAAGGTTTCCCACTCAGGTCCTCACAGCGGTCATTAACGCCTCGCCGGGCGCGCGGCATCCAAGTAATGTAGCCTCTTAAAAAAAAAAAAATTCCAAACTATCTTCTATTTTGTCTTTCCCTCCGCTTCATCTGCTCATAACGTCTGTATTTATTCACAACTTTGACATGTGTAGCGCTGCGAGTGATGGATCAGCTGAAGACTGGGGCCCGTTTGTGAGGCCTCCGGACTATAAATGTTTCGTCATTTCATGTGGTTTTGAGGTCGGGAGTGATTAGGCTTCCAGCAGTCAGCGCTCGCCGCTACCGAGTCGTACGCTCTCTCTCTCGGCTCTTCTGGCCTCTGCAGTCTCCTTTTTCCCCCCTCGTTCCCCTTTTTTCTCTGCCTTTGTTTTCAGTGCGGCTGCTGCAGTTGGCCATGCCTGCAAATGAGCACCGGGGACAGAGCAATTATTCAGCAGTCGGGTGGGGGGGGCAAACCCTCCTGCAACCCCCTTTTCCTTCCACACACACCGCATATTACACTCCTGCTAACACTCCCCCTCGTCAAGTTTGAGCGCTTCGTGCATTCGTGATGTTTCGGACGTCTTTGAGCAGAATGAGGAAGGATTTACACGCCTGCGATGAACACAAAGAGGAGAGTGAAATATGCTTCTGGAAATTTGGATGTAGAGATTTATCTCGGAGCTCGGTTCCCTCGGGGCTGGACGGGCTCCGTGTGTCTTCTCTCAAACGTGAATTAATGTGACGGACACAAACATGCACACACGTTTTCTATCCCATCCCCCCCAACACCACCGCTACCACCACCAACGCCACCCTTCCCCGATGCAATGGAGACGCTGGTTTGGTTGCAGAGCGTGTGCTGAGGGAGGGAGGGAGGGAGGGTGGAGATCTACGTGAGACAGCATGCTGGTTGGCTCGCTCTGTGTGTGTGTGTGTGTGTGTGTGTGTTTTGCAGCAGTGTGCTTTGCCGGCTCCGCTCGCCGGCGAGAAAGCATCAGCCGTCGCTGTCGGTGTGGCGCTGGCCCCCGCGACTCCTGCTCGCTCCTTTTCTCTTTCTGTCCCCTCATCCTTTTGTCTTTCCTCTCTCTCTCTGCAGGAGCCGCTGCCTTGCCCCTCACACCGCGTCCTCTTTGCAGACAATAAAAGCTGGAGTATCTGCCCTGAACCCCGCCAGGTAAGACGTTGTGCTTTTTCCTTTTTGAGAGGCGAGCATTGTGCCGCTTGATCGCTCTGAGAGCGCTGAAGAATAAACTGGGTCGAAAGTGTCCCCCCTCTTTTGTTGGTAGAAACAGGGAGCATCTTCCTTTTCTGTTCCAGTTTCATCATCTTTGTTTGCAGAGATTTCTAATTATCCAAGATGTTTTCTGCTGACACACTCGAGCTTCTGGTGTTGTGATAGAGCCGGAGGGGGGCCTCGCTTCTCTGTTTCGGTGGCCTGTTGGTCTTTTGTGACGTATCTCGTCTAGACGCTGCTGATTATTCACCCGGCAGGACGACACGGTTCACCTCGAGGAGAAAACAACAACCCTGATCTCCAGTTAAGTCTTTGCTCTCAAGGAAACAAAGCCTGATTTCAGTTGGAAGTAACGCCGACTGCGATGCGACGAGAGGCCGTGTGATGGCATGTGGCCGTCGGCGGTTAGCGACTCATAGCCAACAGATTGTCGGTGGTTTTCTCCGTGGGAGTGACACCAAGCCGAGCGAGACCGCGGGACATATTACTCTGCCTGTCAGAGCAGAGCTGGCTGCCACAAGCTCGCTGACGGCTCGGGAGGAGATTTTTGGGGCGGTGTTGATGTGAGCAGGTGGCGATGAGGACCCGACAGCGACTTCCTGTCTTTCCCCCCCTTTTCTCCCACCCTTTCTTTTCTTCTTCCCGTCCCACTCTTGTTTATTCCTCCCTCTGCGTGTTCCTGCCTTTATCTGTTTTGATCTGTCAGCTCTCTCCCACTCGCCCCCCAGTCACCCCTCGCCTCACATTTTGGTTTTGTCTTCCCCCCGTTAACTGGTCTCGTACAGGAACGGGGTCAAATGGGATCAGGCGTACTTTTCTCGCTCCATCCAAGGGGGTCTATAAACAATACAAACACCTGACAAGCACGACAGAATAATCAGTTGTTGAAAAAACGGTAACTCCCAAAGAAAAAGAGTGATACATCCTATAAAAATAAGAGCAGCTTTGATTAATTTTGCGGGGAACAACCTGGGTTCAGTGGACACAGACATTTTATGTTTTAAGGGGGACGCTATCGGTTCATTCTGCCTCCCGATCCAGTTCCTGTCAGTCTGCAGTACATGTGTTTGTGTCTGTGACTGTGCTAGAAGTCACCACGGCGCCCGTCACATCTCGACATGCCGCCCCGTTTCACCTCTAGCCCCTCTCCCGCATGTCTAGCTCTTGTCCCCGTCTGCCTGCGTGGTTGCTGGGCGGCACCGAGGCGAGCTGTCTTTTCCTGGGATGCCAGCTCCGGGTGACACGGTATGGCGTAGGAGTGGAGGATGAGGGGGGGGCAAACCCGTCCTGTCCCTCTCCGTGTCCTCATTTTTTGGGGTCACAAATGGAGTCCTGCACCCCCCCCGGCCCCCAGTCATCCCCCACCTCCTCCTCCTCACCCACTTTTTCCCCATGTCTCTTCCAGTTCTGCCGAGCTCATGCCCCTCGGAGCGAGGTCGTTGTTTGGCGCCGAGGTCGGGTTAACCAACTGTTGCCGCGCTCGCAGGGAAAAACTGTGGGTGAGAGGGACATTGTTTTGGAGTCAAAATCGCCCCTGGGTCCAACTGCTGTTTGTCAGCGTGGCATTTGAAATGCAACGGAGACAAATGTAGGTGTTGCAGAGACGGCGAGTGTGAAAAAAAGCAGCCATTGTTTCCCTGCGCTTCTCCAACTGTCAGGATCTGACACAGAAACGTGAATCAAAGCCGCTGTATTCCTGGAATGCACACATGTAGGATGCAGTGTTTCCATCGAGATCGTTTTTTAACCTTCGAGGCATCCGACACCGATCGTAGATGAAAATGCGATGTACGTCACCAGTGGAGGCCAACTGTACGAGAAAGGGTCACTGAAGCCGATTTGACAGAATGCCCCAAAGTGCACGTCGATGAGTGATACTTGATGTGTCCGCAGCTGGTTGTCAAAGTGCTGACAAAGATGAGGTGAGCCGCAGAGACAGATGCAGCTGAGTGAAATAGACAGCATGTTATTTCCGGGTCGATGCAGGAAAGTCGGAGAATCCTTTGAGAGAGATCGAGTGTCCTTGAGGTCATACAGGATGAAGTACGGATTACTGAAAAGTGTTTTTGTATCCATAAAGACCATCAGACTCTAAGCGTGGCTAAACATTTGATATACAGTAGAGGCTTAATGCACTGATGTATCATTAATGCAACAACTGTTGAATACCCACAGGAAAAGTTAAGTAGCACACGTACATCTTCAGAGCAAAATGTACTAATCTCAATCTTTTGGCAATTTATTTTGGCCATGTCAGCAAACATGCTAATATTTTGACCTACTGTCCTGTATCTGAGCATCGTATTCCTCCACCAACAAGGTTATGTTTCCGCCAATGTCAGTTGGTTGGGTGCTAAGTTAACGGGTTGTTTGTTTGTTTGGTTGTTTGGTCGGTTTGGTGGTTGGTTGGTTGATTGCTTGGTAGGTTGGTTGTTTGCTTGGTAGGTTGGTTGTGTGGTTGGTTTGGTGGTTGGTTGGTTGGTTTGGTGGTTGTTTGGTTGGTTGGTTGGTAGGTTGGTTGTTTGGTCGGTTTGGTGGTTGGTTGGTTGGTTGGTTGGTTGTTTTTTTGGTTGGATGTTTGTTTGGTTTGGTGGTTGGCGGTTGTTTGTTTGCTTTGTCAGCAGCATTACACAAAAACATTTTTATTAATCTTCCGGGAAATAATACATTAATCTTGATGAATCAATCTGGCCTATTTAGGTAGCGGAACTCTATTAGTTTCTATAACAATCAAAAAATAAAAATCTGAATCCAGCAGATTTAAATATGTTTTATTTGATATTGGTTGATTTAAAAAAGGGGCTTGGTATTGCCGCTCTACTGCGTACAATTCTAGTGTTCATATTTGCATTGTATAATTAATTCGATGAGCTGTGGACATTAAAGTGCTGCTGGAAAGCTGATAGATGAAGAAAAATGAAAAGAAATCAAGAATTTACATTAAGAAGGGAGTAGAAAATGGGGAGGTAGCAAGAGATTCCAGAACTATACAATACATTTTTTGCCACATGATGAAAGCTAACGTATAAACTGACCAGGATCTAGCACCTAACAGCTGCAGTCGTCCCTAAAAATGTTGTATTTTGCACATTTTCAGCTGCTTCACATTCTTATGGGTGAAAGTAATAAAATCATAGCCTGCAGGCTCAGATTTTTGGCTGCCTCGTCCTATCATGTTGATTGATGAATATGTGTGTAACGCTCTGAGGCCACTGAGAAAACCTACATGTATATAACCACGGACCGGTTCGCCCACCTGTCTCCGCTCTTAAGTGCAGCTGTCGCCTCGGGGCGTAAAGATCTGCACCTGGTCCTGCCCGGTTTACATAACGCGGCGAGGAAAAGTGCTGCTCGCATGTGTTTGAGCCTGCAAGTGAGTGTGTTTGGGTTTTTGATTTACAGCTTGAGGCATGTGTCTGCGGTTTTTAGACCGTTGATGTACCCCAAGCTGGACACCGTGTTCCGAGATGATGCTGGATTAGAAACCGCTCGTGTGGCTGCCGTGCGAGAGTTGTTTTTCGAGTGTATGCCTGTCTGATCCCGGTAGCGTTCGGGGGCTCGCCTCATTTCTCTGCCACACAGTGCCCTCTTCACATCCACGCCACGGTCACGCTCGCAGTTCGTCTGCTCGGCGGTGTCTGTGCACTCTCATGCTCATCTTCTGCTCTGTTCTTCCCTCAGATTAATTAATGAGCCTCCCTCCCGGCAGAGATTTTGCTCATTAGCCCTTCTGTAGTCAGTGCAAAGTGTGGAGGTGTACAAAAAAGGCGCCGTCCCCTCCCAATCTGCACACCTGTAAGAACGTCCTCGGAGGCCCCCCGAAGAATAGAGGAGTCAGGACTTGGCGGAGAGCCATGATTAGAAAAGGCAAACTGAATCACAGATGCAATTACTCAGTGGGTCACATCGAGAGGGAACTCGGCGACGGCGATAATGAGGAGCCATAAACGCTCAACGCCGTATCCGAAATGGTAATGAGCACTCAAATGATGTGGAAGAATAGTAAAGAGTCGCCAATATGAATCTAGTTTCCTTCTTGTAGCAGCTATTAAGAAAACGTACAAAATAATGCTTCTTAATGATGTTTTCGGGAGTTTTATTTGGAAAATCTACCCGTTCTTGATCATATTTCGAACACGCTCTCGAATATTCCTCACCTTGACTACGACTCCTGGTGGCTTTGATGTATTAAACATGCATGTGTTTGTGTGTCTGCTTGTGCGCCGGCCGGAGGGAGTGTGTCTGGGGAGAAGGAGGCTGTCGGTGTGAATTATGGATGAAGAGAAGGGGGCGAGGGCCATGTTCAAAGACAGAGGGGGGGCGAGTGGAGACCTCAGACGAAAAAGGCCCTGTCAAGTGTTCTGGCTGGACCTCCTGGTTGGACCAAAACAGACTGCAAACACAGAATAACAAAGCACACGAGCTTCAGTAGTAGCCCCCCCTTTAGAACCCGAGTGATTTAAAGTAACACAATCACACTTTCTCTCCAGCACCTGCTGTAGGTTGTCGGAGTAGTTCTGGAAACACAACTCACAAGTCTTCAAATGACATAACACAGTCGCAGCCATATTCGATGTCCTTAGGAAACTGGGGCTATGTTCCTAGTGCTCTAGTTAGAAATAATAGGGTCGGGTGCGATATGTCCCCCATCAGCCCAACAACTGCATTGAGGATACATTTGTGTTCACTCGCTCAATGTGTCTGCCGCTGAGTACAACCTTCGACTTTGATGAAAAATAAGTTGAAGTCATAAAACAAAAAAACTTGCTAATGGCGGATATATTCATCCAATCGCCAAACCAACGAGCTAAAACCAAAAACTGGTTATCGAAGTGTGTCTCCTGCCTTTAGCACCATAGTCGATCTATAGTTTATGCAGGTTGTCTGGATTGACCCGTTCTTGCATATTGCGATGATTGACGCAGTGTTTTCTGTGTGTTCTGCCTTCTAAATCCTGAGTACGCTTGTGTCTGAAACTGAGATTTGGATAATTAACATCCTGCAGGATGAGCGTCGTCGGAGATCAATGCACCGGATTTAAAGGATTGTCTGTGATGCAGAGAGCGACGCTCAACAAAACAACAGAACCAGATCCATCTGGACACGTCTTTCTGTGATGTCCCCCCTCCTTTATCTCGTCTCTAGGCTCGTTTCGGCGGAGTTCAGCAAGTTTATCGGGCCTTTTAGCACAGAGCTGAGATTAGGATTCATTTCCTGTTTGCCTCGTCTCTGATGATGAAGTCAAATCTGTGGATTATGTCGGCCTCTGACCTCCTTCTCCTCCTTCCCCTCCTTCCTCCATCCTTGACTCGCCTTCTGTTTTGACCCATTTGGCCTCAGTCCTCCTGGGAGGAACGCAAAGGTCACGGCGAATGTCAGGCAAGAAAAATGCGACATCAACTGTGTTCCTCTTTTCCAGAGTCTCAAGACAAATTGCTTGTTTGTTCAACCCCTGCGTTTGTGCCCATCCGTTAAGTATCAACCCACAGGATGCGATGGTTGAGCTGATGGTCATCTCGGGTGACTGACAACAATTGTCAGTGTTTTTTTATCCTTGAAAAGCCGCAATTAATGAGTTTGAAGATTAGATATGACTCGCAGCACATAGTTTATCATAATCAGATCATCAGTGCGGGAAAGAAAAGAGTCAGATGAAGAAGTCCTTTGGTGAAAGTGATCAAAAAGAAGATGATTATTATCAGGAATTCACTCATTAATCTGTTATTCTCACCGATTACAGTTAAATTGCATCAGCTTGTTAATTAGTTTTCTGAGATCACAAGCTCACTTTTGGGAAAACAAAGAGGATGTTGATGAATCGTGTCGATCTGGACTTTGGTTGCATAACAGGCCGACTGCTGTGCGACAGTTAAAAGCAAAGTTTTCAGTGCAATGCTTCTATTCTTGTCACGCTGCTGATATTTTCAGGCTGGGCGGGAACTACAAATCTCTGTATCTTCCTCTCTCTTCATCCATTTCTCTTTTTTTTCTTCCCCGACTGGCCCCATGAGGAGACATTACTTCCTGTGTGACCTTGGTTTGTCTTTTCTTCCCCGCTTACTATTTTCTCCCCTCTCCACTTCCTGTCTTTGCTGTAATATCACCTCTCTTCATGCAGAGAGTAATTTATGACACATTATAGGAAAAACTTGGAGAGATGTAACAAATGCAGATGTTTTAGTTCAATCTGTTCTGGAGGCTTAACACTCTTTCTTTTTGCTTGTGGTTCTGTAGGTTTTTCATTCTTTCAAATTAAAAGAACGTACCAACAGTGGCTTTGTATATTTTAGTCCATTGAAGACAAATTGCACGTTTCTTGTCATTGCCAACATTTTTACAGGAAATGTATGGAGGCCCTGAAGTGACCTGAGCAGAAACAAAAAAAAGTTGGGTTTTTTTGTTGCCCGCCTTTTACATGGAACTTATCGAGGCATAAAAAATAAAGATAAAAAACTTTTCTTTTTTATATTTGCTAAACTTTTTACAAGGAGGGATGGAGGCCCTGAAGTGACAGGAGCAAAAATAAATATGTTCTGCATTTCTGGTGCAAAACATTTGAAATGCACCAGAAATGTATTATCATGCATGTCGGTAACTTTTGATAATCTGTTGTTATCACTTGTTTATGAAAATAGGCACTTTGATTGCTGAGTTGTTATCATCTCTGCGTTTGCAAGAGTTAGACGAGAAGATTGATACCAATATTGTATATTTTGTCAGATATGAGGCTATAGCTAGCTTTTTAGCTTAGCTTAGCATTAAAACTCACCTGAAACATATTTTCAGGCCTATTAGCAACTTTTGGTTATGCACAAGAACTTTTGCATTTTTTAGACCCTTGGAGAAAGATGTGCCTGCTTTTGTATGGAAGCCCCGAGGTGACATTTCCAGATGCCTATCAATAACTTTCAGCTATGCATAAAGATCTGTGTTTTAAAGTGATCTTTTTTTGACAATTTACTGTTTTTATTGATACTTTTTGACAGTATACAAAACAAATATTCATCAAAGATGTTTGTAAGACAACAATGCAACATAAATTAGGAAAAAATAAGGTTAAATCAGTCAATCAATGCCTTAGAAAATGTAATTAAGTAATGTAATTTCTGTAAAGTGTATGTGACTTGATGCTAATGGGGCTTAAAGATTCTCAACCACCTCTGTGGTCCTTAAAAAAACATTGCTGGAAACAGTAAATCAGTGTAAGTTCAAGTGGGTATGCAGCCAAAGCTTTGATATTATGAGTATGAAAGCTTTGGCTGCATTACAGCTGATTAACTGCCAAACCAGCACTCTGGATTTTAACAAATAACCTTCAGAATTCTTTTTTCTTTCCTTTTATCAACCCCAGCTTCTTTTCCTTTCCTCCAGACAAACTGTCAAATGAACGACAAAGAAAAGAATGACACAGTTCTGGAGGAAGTTTGGGGATTATTCAATGATGTCAACAATGCTCCGCAATAAAACACTTAAGCTACATTTTAAGCATGCAAGTGCAATTAAGAAAAGCGTGACCACACAATCGTATTAATAGCAGAAGCATAAATATTAAAAATGACAACAGGAAGCCTAAAAGGGCAAGAATGTTGTTTTGAATTTCTGTTATCACTAAGGGACGTTGAAGGCAGATAATGAAATGATTTCCCAAACTATCCATTGTATATTGGTTGATTGTGTTTCTTTGCAATAAATCTGAATTGTACTGTAGTAGAAGCACTCGTCTTTCCTCCTTTGAGTATTCTGTTTCCTCTTCTTTTCTTACCCCAGGCCTCTTTACTCTCCTCTCTAATAAATCAACCTCCTTCCTGTTTAGAGGATCTCTGCTGTGCTCTCTTTTGGTCTCTCTTTACCTCATCCTCTATCTTTTTCTCTCTCTCTGTCCAACTGCCTGTTTTGGCGCCAGAAGCCCCTGACGGCCCTTTCACACTGTTTTAATGTTAACAGGATGCTCTGTTTTTCTGCCTCCCTGTCGTCCCAAAGCAGAGTAAATGTGCAAGTCTGTCTTTCTTCATGGCAGGGCTTTAGCCTTAACTCATCCCTCCTGGCTCAGCCCCAACGGACAAATCCAAGAGTTTCACCAATCTTAAAAACACTAGCGGAGTCAGTCCAGTTGGCACATAGATGTGAAGCTCACTTGTAATCACTTGAGTCGTTTTCATCTCTGCCTTTGCCTATAGATCAACTTATAGTTCAACATTTTGCAAAATATATTTATTTGCTTTCTTGCTGAGAGTTAGACAAGAAGATTGATACCAATATTGTATATTTTGTCAGATATAAGGCTATAGCTAGCTTTTTAGCTAAGCTTAACATAGCATAAAGACTGGAAATGGGGAACATTTAGATGTTGCTTCTTTCTCATTATCTTTTTTATTCTGTTTATAGAAATATTTCTAAAAATATTTTAAAATGATTGTGATTTTTTTTTTAGACATAAGGCTTTAACTTGTAGCTGGTTTGCTTAGCTTAGCATAAAGACTGGAAACAGGGGAAGCAGCCTGGCTTTGTTCAAACAAAATCAAAAGACTAAAGAAACTAAATGGACAAAATGGGTGAATAAGAAGAAAGATAATAAGAAAGCTTTAGAGATGTTGGAAGATGGATTTTGTTACTCTTTCGACAGGACCAGGCTACCAGTTTCCCCTTCATTCCCAGTCTTTATGCTAGGCTAAACTAACTGGCTGCTGACTCCAGCTTTGTACATGCTGCACAGACGTTATTATTGGTAAGAAAGCAAATAGGCTTAATTATAGCGCATATTTCCAGAAATGTAGAACTATTACATTAGTGCCAAGCCACACAACTTCGCATTGGTCCAAATGGGCAATCAAATTGTGGAAAAACACAATATTATAGTTTTTTTTATGAGAAACTTCTAACAATAACACACAATGCCATCTTCACTTACAGTTTGTAACAAAATACGTTTAAAAAATGTAATAATGTGAACAATGCTCGGGAATAATGGCGTTAATTTGGATTCAAAACATTCAAGTCCAATTATAAAAATTAATTAACATGAAATGCCTGACACGGTTCCACGATGACATTCACGATGCAGTCAACAGAAAGGCATTTACATGTGTATGCGCTCCCAGACGCTTGAGCACACGCTGAATAGATTAGATTGTCTTGGCTTTGTTGTTGTGTTCAGCCCATCAGCGGGACTTAAAAGAGACGAGGCCACGCTGAGGTTTGGATTAATGCTGCTGGTGACGGAGCTAAGCTGCTGTGAGCATGCACGGCTCATGCACGGCTGTGTTTAACACATAAGAGGTGTCTTGTAAGAACCCTCATTTGATTCTGGGCTAGCCAGGCTGGATTCAGAGGTTAGCTCTTAAAGCTATCGGTGAATTAAATAGGCTCAGGCCCAATGACACAACTTTATTAGTGTTTATTGATGTCTGAACATGTCTTCCCTCTTCTCTTTTTTCCTTTCAGGTCTGAGCAGACGCCTCACCTCAGCACGTGCCTGTTTCATCCATAAGTGAAGACAGCTCTTCAAGGTAGGTAAGCTAACGGAAAAACAAAGACGTGATTAATCAAGAGTCTACGGCAACACTTGCATCTCCGAGAGGCTATACTTTGGCGAAGCGGAGAGCTAGATGCTGAAGAGAAAGTGAATAAGTGTCAACAGCCATGTTAGCAGCTCCCTGAGGCTTTATCTAGGCATAGCGGTGAGCTAAAAGCTAATGTAACCATGCTAACTTTCAGAAGGAGGTATAATGTTTACAATGTTCTCTATTTTAGTTTAGTATTGAGAATGTGAGGTTTCATGGAGGGAAAAAACTAATATATGCGTATGATTGAATAATTCTTGCTAATAAATTAGCAATTTTTTTTTTGTGCACAGGCAAAACTTTCCTAATGGCTTAAAATGGCTAAATCAAAATCAGCAATTTATTAATTACAAAGCACAAGTTTTATTTCATCCATAGTCACCTCTCGGTTTTCTGTAATTTACCTTGCGAGCATGCTAACGTTTGCTAGCTAGCACAATGGGAATGTGATTAGTTTTGTAGGTATTTGGTGAAATACACGAAAGTATTTGCCCTCTAGATGGCGCTAAAAATGAAAATAAAAGTGGGCACATCACCAAATTAATTGTAGTTGTTAGGACGTTTAATTTAAAGGTCAAACCTCGTAGTGTTGCTCGAGGAAAAGTCAGAGATTTACTAAAGATAGTAGGATTCGTCATCTGGGAACCATGAATACCTGCACAAAACAACATTTTTCGTTGGCAATACATCTGACAGCTGCACAGTTCATTTAGTCTGGATCAGCAGACTAACAGGAAAACAAACATTGTTATCTAAATTACATTTTGAACCATGAAACCAATTACAGATATTCTCTTTTTCTTAAATACAATGATTAAAGACAGATATTTCTGCATTTCCAAGTGGTAAAATTGTTCAAACTACTGTCGCAAATACAGCCAGATTACTTTCCTCAGAGAAGCAACGACCAACAACACAGGAGAAAACTTGTAATTAGTTGACTCATTAATGTAGTCGAAAATGGAGTTGTAAAAGTCGATAGAAGTGGTGCCAAGCTGCCAGTCTGGCTAGAATGCCGGTTGCAAAGTTGCAGGCTGATAGAGGTTTATAGGGAACCAATCTCAAGGCTGATTGTTTTATTAGTCTATAACCATTAAATTGTGCAATTAA
The DNA here is from genome assembly GCA_903131615.1 of Diplodus sargus. Lineage (NCBI taxonomy): Eukaryota > Metazoa > Chordata > Actinopteri > Spariformes > Sparidae > Diplodus > Diplodus sargus. The sequence goes on from CAEMYA010000116.1 coordinate 821,206, forward strand.
CATTAACTTCTTCATGACGCTTCAAAACGAATAACTTGTCTACTGCCATTGTAAAGAAACAGCTCACACATAGAGGTCCTGGACTGCTGCCAGATGGTTATACTATGCGCTACGTCTACTCCATGACATTTCACACTCACGTTTCCCATGACTCATGGGGCCCGGGGAGTCCGATCTAAGTGGCTGCACTCAGCCAGATGATTAGCTTGGCTGTTCGCGGATATGTAATAGAGGGAGAATTATACTCGGCAACATGTGGGAAGCTAGAAAAGGGGCCGATTGTTTGGGGTTGATGTCATGCGAGATATTTTTTGCCCGCCAAAAACAGCAGTCATTAACTCAGGAACTCCAATTTCATGTTTTGAGCTTTCCTTGTTTGACTTTCTTGACGGGAAAGTGAAATGACAGAGTGAGCCGGCCGTAAGTGTAGATTCGGTCGTTAAACGTTTGTTTCAGAGGAGTCTTTCTGTTTGTGTCTATATTTAGCGCATGTTAACAATGTGTTTGTCTCCCAGACGGAGACGTTTAGCGTTGTGGGGGGGCGTCAACGAGGGGGTGTGTATGTTTGTGGTTTGGGTTTGATTTGAGCCGGGTGTGTATGAGCGTGCAGGGCGGGGGCTGTCGACGGTCATATATTCCCCTCAACCACGAAAGGATGCGTGAAAAGGGAGACAAGAAACACAGTTGCCAGTGTAAAAATGTCACAGTTTTGCAAGAATTGGCAGGAATTATTATGCAGAAACAGCTTGTCGAGTCTAAACAGCAGTCCTGGTTTTATGCCGACAACCGCGGTCGGATACGTTACGTTGTCAGGTTGTCCCTCCTTTCTGTGAACGCCATATCTCAAGAACACAAAGAGGGAATTTCTTCAAATTTGGTACAAGTGTTAACGATGACTCGAGGATGAACTGATTGCAATTTGGTGGCCAGAGGTCAAAGGTCAAGATCTCTGTAACCTCACGTAACACAATTTTGGCCATAACTCAAGAATTCCTTCAATCATTACGACAAACACAAATGTTTAAAAGGATAGAGTGATGACATTATGACATTAGATATCCAATAGGTCAAAGGTTAAACTTCTGGAAGAGGGGAAAAAAGAGTACTTTAAAACCTTATCAAATGATGGAGGGAGGGAACATTAACAGCCCTTTTTAATTTAGTTGCTAAATCATTAAAAAGGCAACATGTTTGTATCCATCAGGACTCAAAATGACAACCGACTCGTTTGACATTTTGCTCGAGGAACCATGATGAACGATCAACATAGTTGCTTAATCGATGTCTATTAATTTGAATGGCTTCAGCTTTCGTGTGTTTAATACATCAATAGTTTTTCATCAATCCAATCAATACAATTAAAGATGTATATTAGAGCTTCCATTCTATAGGTTGAACTCTTTTTGGTCATAGAAGAAGGAGATAAAAAGTACAGAACCAGATGTCTGTCTTGTTTATTTGTCTGCGAAGCCCTCTTGACTTAAAAAACAGTCTTTTGAGGAATTGCTGGAGGGATCGCAAGTAGATATTCATTTGTTTTTTAAATATTATCAAGTATTGTCTTATCATATTGTATTAAAGCGCAAAATGGCGGACAGAATGAGAGTTCATTCCTGTTCTTTTTCTCTTTGCATTTCCGCTACGGCTGTCAGCATGACAGTGCTACATTAAATAACAGCCTCCATCAGCACCAGTCTAAAAGTCTGAAAATGACATCATGAAGCCCGACCAGCAACCAGCTATCAGTGTATTGATGAATTTAAATGGCTCGGCTCCCATTTGTGTCAGCGCGGCTAGGGACGACCCCCGGGGCTGCGCCCGGAGGATCTGGTGACCTATTTCAGGATCCATAACGTGGTCAGAGTGCGCTCTGTGCAGCCAGCACCCTCTCCTCCCCTCCTCCCGTCATCACCATGGGAACAGTGACATCATCGTGGGGTGGGGCTGATGTGTGCCAGGACGCATCCAGTCCTCTGGTGAGACGGGAGGCTTGAAAACTGAAGAGAAGAGGGAGCAGGCAGCGAGAGGAGGGGATAAATCTGTGTTAGGACGCAGCCGTCACTTTGATTTATGTTCGACCTTAAATCGTCTTGAGAGGGGAAATTCAGTTTGTGGACTCTAGAAGTGCTCACCGAAACCATCCAGTATATGAGAATAACTCGAGATTAGTTCAGAGAAGGAAGAAACTACTATCATTTTAGCCAACAGCTGATTGAATGCGACACAGTGCAGCATGGCGGTTAGAGGGATCATGTCACGGTCGAGGCCTCCAGCAGACTTTCTGAATACTCACCAGCAGTCACCGTGATATGCCGTGATGTTTTAGCCCACCCTCCCCTCTAGACATTATGGTTGAGTCCGCCAAGTCTTGAGATCAAACTAGAACTACTTAGTTGATGGGTTGTGGTTCAGGAGAAGTTGTCCCCCAATCAGAAGGTCTGGGGTTCAATCACTGGCCCCTGTAGTCTTCATGTTGAAGTGTCCTCGGGCAAGACTTGCTCCTGATAGTTGTTTATTGTTGTTGCTTGATTCAGATGGTCTGGCATGATTCCTCCGTGACCTGATTACCACTTTTGGTTTAATCCCAATGAGAATGAACGTATGACTCTGTAGATAACAGATTTTTAAGTTTTTCATTTCCAGTCATTTTATGGTTTTGTAGGAAACGATAAGTCCCTGTAAGAAAAAAAACCACACCTCTTTCACTCACAGGTCATGTTGCACTCGCATAATCTCCCTGCACCTATACTGCTGTCATTACGGTACTTAATCTGCAAGGAGTGGATTCAGCGCCGGCACCTTAAATACATGGGCGTGTGTTTGGTGCTCGTCACGCTTGTGTTCACCATATACACGCTTCATTCACACTCGGCCGGCAGCGCTCGTTATGCTTCAATCCCCCACACGTCCTGCTGAGTCAACGAAACATAATCCAACCGTTTGCTGCTGCTGCTGCTGCTGCTGTTGTGGAGGAGGAAGCCGCTGGATTCTGGGTTGATTACAGGTCACGGAGACCTTGAGTCCCTCAGGGCCGCCGGTTCACTGTGACAGTCACACAACATGCTAACCTGCTGTACAGGGATTGTGTGGCATTGTCGCTCTTGTTCTTGACTCATTCTCATTTACCTGCAGCTAATCAAACAAACCAATTAATTGTCATGGATGAAGGAATCATAGGAAGTGTTATGAAGCAGTTGTCTCACAGTATTGGTCACAAGAATGCAATAAAATCTTAAGTTTAGGGCTGCAACTAACAATTATTGTCATTATCGGTGAATCTACAGATTACTTTCTTGATTAATCGACTAATTGTTGGTGTATAAAATGTCAGATTACAGTTAAAAATGGCCGTCATAATTGGCGTACATGCTGCCTGATGTGCAGTGGTGGAATGTAGCTGAGTGCTTTTACTCCAGGACCGCACAGTTTTGATGTATTTGTACCACATTTTGAAGGCAAATACTAAATATATATATGAAATGAATGGAAGGTCAAGTAGAGGAGCTCAAGCAAGAGGCTCAAATATTAGATTATTATAAGAAATTAGGACCATCCATGAAAACACAAAGGTTTCCAAACACAGACGAACACACACTCGGGCGCTCGCACAGAGGATTAAGGCCAGGTTGGCCTACTGAGACTGGCTGCCAGAGATTCCATCCTCCCTCCTAAATGGATGCTGACATTCCGATGTGAGCGGCGCTCCATGGCGGCGTGATGAGTGACCCAGATTGGGGGTGAGGTTGGTGGCGGCAGGGGTGGGAGGAGGTGGGAGGCGCAGACAGGGGAGGGAAGTGAGGTCGGATTAGGGATGTGGGGTGGGGTGGAGGAGACGGATGCCGGGGCTGAAAGGTAGAGGGAAGTGTGGAGAAGGGGGCGCGTGAGAGTGCGAGACGTGCCGTTAAAAAAAAAATGAAAGAAAGAGGAAGAGAAAATACGCTGGAGCCTCGAGGCCTGCTGCCACACCTTGTCTTCCGAGCGAGACATCACGCTGGCACGTTCAATTTAAGGAATCAATCCCGAGATGTAATGGGGTGTGACAGTCCTTTTCTGACTCGCAGTGCTGTTGATTTAACCCTTTCAAGATCAGGACACCGTGATGGATCGCATGCTGAGAAAGTCGCGGGCTATGTGCTAATGTGATAACCTTATATTCGAGTAAAGTGTCGCAGCTTTTGTGTCGGTGTTTTGGGGTTGAGCTGGAGGTCGGCTTGAAAAAAAGGAATGTTCTGTCATACTTTGTCAACTCAGCACAAAGTAAACTGCTCGATGACCTTCCAGAGTGTCGTCAAAGTTGTGCTGTTGGCTCTCAACATGTTATGTCTGGAAAAGTGCCCATAATTCACCTCATCATTTTCACTCTTAACATGGTCGGACTGGTAAACCGCTAAAAGGGAGAGACTGGCGAGGGCGGTGTCAGATCACGTTAACTGCACCAGGATGACAGGGTGTGCCTGGAGAGCAAGGTCCCGAGACGGGGCACACCCAGACATCAGGAGAAAGATAAACAACGTGACATGAGTTCAGCGCCCAATGTTGCCAGAAGTGTTTATTCATCGTTGTATTAAAAATGTATGTCTATTGACGGCTGTTTGAGAGGCTGAATTGCTCCTCTGGGACAATTAAAAGTAAGGAAATAAAGTAGCCTTAATTATTAATTTAAAGATAAATATTAAATTAATAGATCAGCAAATCTGAGGGTCAAGGGCAGGAAGTAGATGCTGTGCTGTGGATTAACCTTTGAATATAGTCACCACTTTCCTCCAAATATATCAAATAGCACTTAAGACCAAAAGGGCAATAAATTCGCTTTAAGTTATCTAAAGCCGTGATTGACGTAGTTCAACTCTTTTGAAAACATAGACATTTTTACCATGTGATGAAAATATGTATAATCAAATACTGAGTCAGTTTAAACACGTGAACAATACGTGTGTTCATTAAAGTGAATTCTCGAGAATGGTTAAAGAAGTTATCTAAATAGCCCAAAAACGGTAGTTATAGTTAGCTCAAAGTATAGGATAAATGGTTAAAAAAAACAAGTTAAGCTAGTATGACTGAATACATATTTAAAATGTTATAAAAAATACCATTGAAATAGTTAGCTTAAAGCTAGGCTAAGTAGCTTAATGGAAAATGTTAAACAGTCTGCAGCTAAAAGAAATGTATAATGGTGAAATAGCTAAACATCACGGACAAACACGTAGCTTAATGTAATATCAGATTAAACAGTTGGCTAAAATAATAGTTGAAACAAAAAGTAATGGTTCATCTTCTGCCACTTAACGGTAGGATTAGGCATTCAAATACAAAAACATCAACATGACCAACAAGCCAACGCATAATGATAGCCAAAGCAGCAGATTTACATCTGTGGGATGTATTGCTTTTGAATTTGTGAGGGGAAAACGTTGTGCTTTTGTTTCCAGTGCAATTTAGTGCCTTTTTGATCGAACGAGAACATAAAGGATTTATGTAAGCTGCCAAGGTTTATGACATCCTTTGTCGGGGGCCAATGTGTTGAATGCCAAATGTGGCACAACATCGCCAAAACAGCAGCTGAAAGCAGGTCATTGCAATTCCAAACCACCATCAGCTCAATCTGGCTGTCAGCGCACCAGTTTTCTTCCTCAGCAACAGCTGGGACCAGACCGGCCTCTGACGGAGCCCCTGGGCTGAGATTTTCAGTCTCAGACAGTTTGGCCCAGTATCTTTGAATGTCAGTGGGTCTTTCTTCTTCCTCGCTTCTTTTTCTTTTTTTCTGCCCCCTCTCTCGCTCCTCTGATCCTCACGTCTTCCCACTGCAGCAGACATTAGCCGATCGCTGAGAGCCTGTCGTCATGCAGCGCTGCAGGGAAGGAGAGGAGAGACACTTTAGAGAGGAACGAGGAGGGACTGAGCTTTACTCGTACTAATGTTTCAGGACTGGATCAGACTGGATCACTCATTGAATTTTCTTATCCCTTTAAACCTAAGATAACAGTTCCCTAAAAATGAATTTCTTGGCTCGGTTTAAAAGGAATTTCTTTAGGAAATATGCCAATGCTTCTTTCATATTTGTACGCTAAACATGTAGCTTCTCAGCTGGTGAGCTTAGCTGAGCATAAAGGCTGAAAGCAGGGAGGAATGATATTGAGTTGGTGGCATCTCCTGGACACCAAATGTTAGCTACAAGGTGTGGATAAATTGGTTGAAACAATTAGCTAGATGTAAGTGATTAAAATACCACACTTTAAATAGTCCGCTTATACGCTCGAAATATATGCTTTCTTGTGAAATATGTAGCCTGCTTGCCAGTTAGCATAGCTTAACATAAACGCTTGACAGAGGGAGAAACAAATTGAGTTGGTTGCAACACCTGGTTACTACATGTGTGCTTTAAAGTGCATCAAAAACAGTTAGAAAGTTAAGTAGGCTAGATTAATCCAAAATGTTAGCTTCAAGTTATGGATAAGTGGTTGAAGCAGTTAGCTAAATGTAGCTATAAATGGTACAGTTGGCTAAAGGTAAAGGAAAAGTGGTTAAAATACAAAGTGTAAAAGGAATAGTTTAAATAGTTAGTTAATACACTACAAATATGCTTTTTTTTGCTAGATATGTAGCTTTCCAAATGGTTAGCTTAGCTTAGCATAAAGAACAACTGGCTAAATGTAGCTTTAAATTCTATAGTTAGCTGGTTAAGTGATTAAAATACAAAGCGAAAAATAGAAAAGGAAACTACAGCTAAATATTCAGTTTTCCAGTTGCTTAGCTTAGCTTAGCATATACAAGCAGCTCAAGCTAAACAAACTGCTAATGGTCACAGTTCAGTCACAAGAAGCTGGTGGTGAAAGAAAGGCTGCACTGTAACAGAAAGGGACGTGACAAACAAGCTGGAGGGAGGAAGGAAGAGACTGACGATTTGTTCTGATGAAATTAGCTGCAGCTGTTTGAAGATAATGATGCTATTTAGCTAGCCTGCCAGGCGAGGCAGGGCCCCCCTGCTAATCTTGTTTAAAATGCAACATTTTGTGTTTCCTCTGAGAGGGAAAACGGACGCTTTCATGGAGGGTACACGCTCGATTAGAACGTAGATACTCTGACGGTACGTCCTCGACTGGGACAAAGCTTTCTGTTCTCATAATTGGAGGGAAAGAGCTTGTTGCGCTGAAGTGAGGCGCTAATAGGTTGCTGTCACGTGATGCACTTTAATGTCGAGATTTGTAGGTGTGTGTGTGTGTAGCACTTTATCCTCTGAATGAATGGGGCGAGCCCATCAGACCCATCTGCTGGACCCCCAGAAGACCTGTTGTGGTTGCCATGGCAACAACCTCCTTATCAGCGGTGAGGGGGGATATGAAGGGTGTGTTCGCCGTTTCATTCGCCGCCTGCTGCAGTGCACCTCAACATTTTTTCAGTCCTCACGGTATCACATCTTTCGTGATTTGATATAAATGTGATATGCCTTTTGCTCATTTCTCTACTGGATGCCATTTTTGGGGCAGGTGACGGTGTCACGCTCCACCTGTTCATCTCACAGAAATAAACATCTTGTTGAAGCATTTTAGGGAGTCAGATCCGGTGTAAAGCTGAACAAACAAAAGGAAGTAGAAAAGAGAATAGGAAGGTATATTCTCTTAGTCTCTCCCTCCAGTCTCAGCACGTGGATGCTGAGACAAAGGCTGAGCCGGCAGACGGATAACATGGCACCTCGCGCCCTCTGGTGGCTGATTTTGTGAGCTTCACCATGCAGTGTTCATCTTGAGGTTCTCCTCAGACGGCAGTTCTAACTCTGCCTGTTTCCCCTCTCCATCAGGTGACCCGTCCCCTCCCCGGCGTCCCAGCAGGCAGGCATGGCAGACGGTCGGCAGCCAGACGAGCACTGGTCCACCAACGGCCAAGAGAACGGCGAGAACGGCTACTCGGCCTACAGCTCTGCCTACAGCCAGAATGGATACCACGGTGGGGCGGCTGCACATCCTGGAACGACAGGTAGGAGGACGAGAGTGTGTGGTGTCATCATACAGTGACATTGACCGGACTGCCAGATGGGTAAATGTGATTGGTGTCATGGTGCCAGGCGAGGACAGACAATCCCCCTGAATACGAAGAGTCTTTATTATGAGTCTCTTGTGGATTTAACTACTCAAGTAATTAAAAAATATAAAGGGTACAGAGAGATAACTTTGACCTTTAACATATTACATTTAAGAGCTCGTTTTAAGGTTTTGAAAACCTTCCAAGCTCTCAATTATGTTAATGTGGTGAGCTAACAGTCCTACAAATAAAATGAAACATCTGTCTTGATTTGTAAAGATCAAATTTAAAAGTGTTTCTTTACGTATAGAGGCTTCACAGTAACACATGTGATACATGGTTGTACTATACATCCATTACTTATAGCTGCTGCTAGCTTTTTAGCTCAGTTAGCCGTGCAGCTGTTAACAACTGATAAAACACAGGCAGGTGGATTTTTTTAAGGTTTACAGCAAAAGGTCAGAATCCTGAGTGAGATGTGTGCAGAGATAGAAAGTAAAGGAAGAGGACGAGGAAGAGGAAGAAGTGGTTACGAGACTTTCTATGTGTGCATGAATGTTACAGTCTTTCCTCCCAGTGTCTTCAATTTTTCATGGTTTTGACATGACACACCATCTCGAGGTGAGTCGGCGCTCTATCTCGACGTTACGCCACCAAATATCCTCCGCCGCCCATCACGAAACAAGCGTTAACCTCAAAGCGAGGCCTCCCGCAGAGACGAGGTCAGCGGAGTCACTCCTTGTTTCATTTCCTTCCTCCCATCCACGTCTTGTCTTCCCGGTGTTTGTCTGTCTCTCTCTCTCTCTCTCTCTCTCTCTCTCTCTCCCTTCGCAGTGGATGACTCAGCCAATTTGCCTCCCTCCCCTCCCCCCTCTCCATCCGCTGAGCAGATTGGGCCCGTGGCACAAGGTACACCCACACACACGTTTTAACCAATCAGACCACTCGGGGTGAGAGTGTGAATGGCGGTGAGAGTGGTAAAAAAATCTAATCTGAGATCAACAAACACACAACAAAAACCAAAAAAGATGTCCTCCTCTATCTTCTGGTCTGGCTTTCTTTCACCTCGCATGTCGGCTTAGCGTCCAATCACCTTTTGAGTAGTCTGCAGCATGTGCCACACCATCCCGTCCTGTTAGTTTTACCGGTAATAGTTCCCTGCGATTAGTTTTCTAACACATAGCGGGCTAGACGACACAAACAACCTCCGTAGCTGTAGGTGATAGCACACAACCTGCCACAGGAGCCCTTCATCTCACCAGCGCTCGTCTGCTCTCCCCTTCACGACGTCTCCTTTGTTGTTCCTTTCCTCATTTTTGTGCATCGATTTTCTCTCACAGAGTAAATCACATATTGGCTTTCAGCTCTTTACTCGCAGAGAGCAGCGAGGCCTGTTTTCTGATCATTTCTGTCCTCGCATGCGGCATGCAATCACCAGAACGTAGGGGGATGTCGTCCCACGGCACATTTTCAGAAGCTAACGACAGTTATTCCACACAAGCAGAGCAAATTCTACAAGACGTTTTCTGTATTCAAATTACACAGTTTGTTAACTGCTTATTGGGAACATTTTGAGGTAATTATTGTATCAATTTGGGAGTAATTTAACTTTCTCACTTGGTAATCACCACCTTTTTTACCATGTCAATTGGTAAGACCTGTAAAATTAAGCATTACCAAAAAGTAACTGCTTGTTATTCAGGGTTAGAATATGAAGTAAGATGTTCTATTATTCCTAAACCAAATGTGCAAACTCTGAAAAGGCTCATTTATGCCCCTGTTACGTACTGAGATGGATACGTCCATTTCAAATAATGATAATATTGTACCCGATTCTTAAGAAAGATATTTGAATGTCGAGTCTATTCCCTGGTCGTCAATACTGGCGCTTTGGGTTACACTTGTGGGCTGAACATCCACCCAAGCGTTGGTATTTGACGACCCTGGAATAAGATTCAGCTTTTTCAGCTTTTTCTCCAGAATCACCTTCCCCACCTTTAAGGAAGCGTCGCCTGTGATATCCAGTACTTTTCGGATATCCGCCAGTGTTCAGACTTCTTCGTCATGTCCTTTGACCGTCTCTCATGAACGTTTGGCAGAACCTTCCCCACAGTTTGCAGTGGTCCTCACCATAAGCTTTTAGAAAACTTGAGCACAGAGGATAGACAGTGCGCTCCGTCTGTATCTGTTTCCGTATCTAACGTTGAGCATAAATGAGCCTTAAAAAGCATTTTATTTGAAGTCATATAAGTTATATATTAATCGTTTAATCAATCAGGACTTGACTAGAAGGTGTGTTGATTGCATCCCATGCATCTCCATCAGAGCTGAAAGTGTCTTGTAACCCCAGTTTTGCTGTCCTCCATGTCTCATCTATGTGTCTCCCTTCCCTGCTCAAAGAAGATAAAGTAGAGGTTGTCAGTCATCAGCAGGATGAGGATGAGGATGAGGAAGAGGCTCCAGAGGAGCCCCACTGTTACCCGGACGAGGTGGCATATGAGCAGCCTGGAGACTCGCTCTTAGAGCAGACAGATTATTTAACAGAGCCACAGGCTTTGGGCTTCCAGCAAGCCCAAACACCTGAGGTCCTCAATGGAGGAAGTCATCAAGGTGAACACAGCCCGTCACAAAAAGGTGTGTGTGTTTTATGAGTTTTGTGTGTGTGTGTGTGGACTGTTTGTGTGAGCAACTGTACATCCTTTCTTAGTGAAAGCATGTTGGAGTGAATGTCTTTCCATTTCCTACTTTGTATGATCCTCTTGCGCTCTGCTAATGGGCACAAAGACTTTCCGCTCTTTATTTATACACTGTGATGCAGCTCGGGCTTTGCTGCCAAACCTTCCTGCGGCTTTGTTGCTCTGAAATCCTTAAGCTTCCGCTTCAACGCCCGAAGTTGCCATGTGCAAAATGATGTGACATAGCATTTTGATTTTGTGCTTTTTTTTTTCATGCAAAACATAACCATTCGCTTTTCATCGGAGCGACATTGTAACACCTGATCAACCATGTTGCAGTTGATCATTCTGCACTTTTGTATTGCCAGCTACATTGCAAATGCAAATATCACTGTCTGAACTGTCAAGCATTGTAGAAGTGTTGCTAGAATTAGTTGTCTGTATATTTTCATGTGGGTTTTGCTGGAATATTGTGTGCAAGGAGATGTTTCTGAGTGCACCCACTTGTATGGGCGCGTCATGGATCAGTTCTGAATGTATCTTGCGTCTGTTGTATATCACTTGCTTTGAGTTTCAATGTTGTTTTCATTTCATACCAAGCCAAAGGATAATTCTGTTTTCCTATTGTTACCAAAAACAGACTTTGGGCAAAACCAGCAGCGTAGGACATTTATCATCATCAGTATCTATAAGGTCAATTGAACCAAGAATAACATTTTGTAAAACGCAACTTTAATCCGAGCAAACTAAAGCATCATTCACATCCTTAAGTATTCCTGAAACTGTAATGAAACCATTAATTTTAAGTTATAAAAGTATCTTCCTTTATCATCAAGTTGACCATTTTTGTCAATCCTTGTATTTTGCAATAGGAATTCAATATATTTGTGTACATTTATTTCTTGTCATCTGACATCATGCAAGTCATTCCTTCATTCCAGTTCTGCACGCTATCTTAGGTGCTGTGACCCCCCCTGTGCTGTTGTGGCCTGCTGCAAAATACACTGTGCTGTGTGTTTTGCTTGATGGAGAGCTACTGTATCTATGTGCAGAAGGCCCCAGCTTGACTGTATTGGCTAGCTTTTGTGGATGCTTCAAGCAAAGCTTTTAGCTAATGTGCCTCAGCACAAAGTTTGTACAGTATCCTTCAAACTCACAGCCCAGCCAGAAGAAAGTATCAGTAAAGCATCGGTTGAGTCTGCTACGAAAGAAGATGAGCCTCAAGTGGCGTCGGTACATCAGGAGCAGATGGAAGTTGAAAGAGCAACACCCGAAGGTGCAGATCTCGCCTCGAGTGAACCTCCTCCACTCACCAAAAAAAAGGAGATCTCTGACACCTCCTCAGTTGAGGGAAGTAACCCAGAAAGAAAGGATGTAGTCGAAGGAGCCGCTGAGAGCGACAGACTTGTAGAGTCCAAAGCACAAGAAGCAAAACAACCTTTACAGACAGAGGAGTTGTCGACTCTCAAAGAGGAAGACAAAGAGGGACTTATAATACCAAGCAAATCAGGAGCCCTTGTGGATGAAAGCAAGGACAAACTTGGAGTGGTTGAGGGAACAATTAAGGAGGCCCAAGATGGTAGCGCTGATATTAGATTACATGAGACGGCAGTGACTGATGATCAAAAAGTGGACCAAAGGCAAGAGACATCCCAGTCAAGTGCAGAACCTGGTGCAGAGTCGAAACCCACTCCAGATATTTATGCAGAGCATGAGTCAGGAGCAAAAACCTACTTTGAGACATCCTCAAAAAGCCACGAAGAGGAGTCTCCACAAACCCAGAGTTATTACGAACTCAGCACAGCCGCAGAGACGAAGCTAAGTGGGGAAACTGAAAGTATTACGCAGAAGCTCGAGGAACAACAGGAGGGAAACGCCAGACTGTCTTCTGGTAAGATTTCATTAGAACAGAGGAGTCTTTCTCTCAACATCACCATTGGATCTCCATCAGGACAGACTGAAGAGAAATCAAAGGCCCTCTCAGAAAGGTTGTGTCCCATCAGTGGCAGCTTTGAGGAATCTGAGGTTTACCCTTCAACACCATCTGTGGAGAGCCAACACAAGTTTCCTCCAGCTGTCTCCATCACCCCAACTACCACTGATTCACCTGAAGATACCCCCACCAAGGCAGATATGCCTTCACCTTCTGATAAGCACAATTCCAGATTTGAACATTCAGGCAGTCTCTCCGAGATGTTGGACCTGGCTGGGGCCTTGCCTCGGCCATCATTAGAGGTGAGGGAGCTCGACCAGTTGAGACGAAAGTCCATGCCCAACAACGTATCAGCTCTGGTTGGGAGTTCTTTGGCCAAGCTCGCCTTGGGAGATCAGACTTCCAGAGCTGTGGGAGGGGAAAGTCAGCTAGAGGAGCTGGGCTACTGCGTCTTCAGCGAGTACTCTGGGCCCATGCCTTCTCCTGCTGATGTACCCAGTCCTGGTGACTCGCCACATCAGCGTTTCCCTTCAGTGGAGGGGGAAGTTGAGGAGGAGGTTGCAGCCACGGAAGCGGAAGATGTTCAAGATAAAAAGCAACAACAAGATCAGAAAGAAATTGCCCCTGAGATGTCGCAAAAATCAGTGTTTGAAAAGAAAGATCCACCAGTAAAGACTACCCTGATTCTTGAAAAAGCTGTGCCCAGTGGAGTAAAACCTGATCGCCTAAGAATCCCAATGAACTCTTCAAACAACAGACTGACTGAGTTTCGTTTGGAGACTGGCCTACCTGGAGACATAAAGATCCAAGCAATCCCCGAGGTAGACATTGAAAAGGACCCCTCCAGAGAAGCTTCACCCATCCCACCGGACAATTCCTTTACTTTCAATCTCACGGAAACAGGAAGCAAGGGACCCCCAACTCCAAGCACTCCCAAGTCCCCAGCTGATACACCCTCAGAAACCCAAATCACTGGCGAGAAGGCAGGTAAAGATGTTTTACCAGAGGTCAAAGCAGAGAACGATCCAGAGGCTGAGAGGATTGATAATAAACAGACAGAGTTAGAGAAGGAAATGCAGAAATCTGAGCAGGAGGAATCAGAAGAAAGAACAGAACCAGCAGAGGCGTCATCTCAGTGTTTAGACAGCAAAGAAAAAGATGACAAGAAGACTCCAATTGAGAAAGACACGCCTAAAAGATCAGAAACAACAGACAAGCTAGAGACCTCAAAACCAGTTCAGGATTTAAGCACTAAAAAACCCTCAGAAATAAAAGAAATTCAGTTACAGGAGGTAAATAAATCCTCACCAAAGCCACACATAACCTCCCCAGTCATCATCATACCTCAAGCACAAATAGAGGAAGAAGCTGATGAGGACGATGACATTGAGATTGCTGAAGAGCCTCAAGAGATGATGGAGGAAGATCAAGTGCCCAGCAAGACAGATCAAGCAGAGGAGAATCGAATCAAAGAAGTTGGGAAGGAAGAGCAAAAGAAGGAGCTGGTGAGGCTGATGGTCGGTGATCAAATGTTGGAGGAAGATCCGAAGTCTGGAGCAGAAGAGTGGAGTCATAGCGCCATCAACAGTGATGATGGGGAGCCTGCGACGGACAGTTCGCACTTGTCTCCGTGCTCTGATCACGATCAGCCAAATGAAGGTGGCAGAGTTGAAGACATCGGAGAGGTATTGCCTGAAGACACGCAAATAAACAAGGATGAAGGGAATAAAGAGCAGGGCGAGGTGGTGAGGGAAGACCAAACGGGGGAAAAGGAAGTGGAGGAACTCAGTTCTCAAGGGGTAGATAAAGAGAAAGGGCAGATAGGAGAGGAGAAGAAAGACGTTGAGATTGGTCAGGAGGTGGATGAAACCTCTGATGTGCTCTGCGAGACCAGGCAGGCAGCTATCGATGAAACCACCATGGACATCTCCATCCTAGACACAGACAGTGGCTGGATGGACTCACAAGGTACCAGAGCTTGCAAAATTAATAAGCTACTTGTAAAGTTATTTTTTAAAGATATTTATTGTATATAAAACCTATTTTTGATACCAAAAACTAGCTAACACTATTAAGCTTGTCGCTAGTAAATCTTAATGTGTCTTGCTAGCTCCTAACGAGCTAGCAGTGTGGAGAATTAGCCCTCTTTTAATCCCTCTCCACTGCAGATGATGACAAAAGTATCATGACTGAGCAAATCGAAGCCCTTCCTCAGACCCAGAGTCCTACCAGTACACCTGTGGTGGACAGACCCGCTAAACGGGCCCCTGGCAGAGGAAGGGGCCGCCCTGGCACCACTGAGAGTAAATCGTTCCGCAAAGTAACCAGCCACCATCCGCCGAGAGACGAGATGAAGAAGAAAAAAGGTTCCAATTCTGCATTAACGATATTGTTTAGCTTAAATCAAACTGTTTTTTTTATTTAACAATATCACTTGTGTATCTTGATGTTCAGCACAGATTTAACCGAGGTGTGCATTGTTGGTATAATCCTGTCTCTCCTCTTTGTGCTAGTAGGCCTGAGGAGGGCTGACCAGAATAAGGTGTCAGCCCTCCAAAGTCGCTCTCCATCTCGAAAGAGTGTAGCCAAAGCGGCAGCCAGACACCCTAGGCCCGCTCCGCTTCACGGCTCTGCTAGACGCAAGGCCACAGGTGAACACTCTTCACCAGGGATCGGCGCTGTGGATAGAGAGAGTGCAGCCAAATTTCAATCTACACTCTCACTGGCTTCATATTCATTAAACAATATACATGTAAATATCACTTTATTCAACTCGAAAATTCAATCAATACTGAACAAACACCCTGAATGACCCGGCTCTCTCTCTATTGATGGCTCTTTCAGGATTCAAGCAGGTGCAATGTAGCTGGCAAACATCATGTGCTGCTTAACCATATTTAAAAAACTCATGGTTCTTCATGAACTGCTTTGTTTGGTTGTTTTTTTTATGTTGATGTTGTTTCTAATTTTATCCTTGTCAAAAGTGGAGTATTTTGCTCCTGCTTGGCCTCATAGTCATGTTTATTTTTTGCTCACTGATGCCATTTTAAAACTGTGATTGGTATTTAATGTTCGAGTCTGAAGCCGCTCTTGTTTATTTCTTTCTGACGGCTTAATGTCCTCTTGCTTGTGTTCGCTGGAAGCGGCTGCATGTTGAAGGTTTGCGTGTCTGGTGAGCTGCGTGTGAAAAACTGTGAGAGTGACTAAAACGATCGGTTGTTTCACCGATCTGTCATCTGGACTCCTTCCAAAGATGGTGTCAGACGTTTATGTTTGGACTGTTCAGAGTGTATTCAGGGATGTGTAATGTGTGTGTGTGTGCTGTGTGTGACAAAATACACTCGCAAATGTCTCCCCCTTGTGGCCAACGTTGGTCCTTACAGCAGGACTCTTTCTTCTTCACAGGTATGGAGAGCCATCAGCCCCTCAGTGTGGCCCACCAGTCCAGGGAGAGGACCACCGTAAGTACTTTGACACAAGCTGCTTGATTTTATTTGTCTTTGCACCTCTTGTGCTGTTTTTCATTACATCTGAGTTGGGGATGGTACCAAAATATGAATGTGCATCATCTTGAAGCAAATAGAGGAGGGATTGTCAGTTTATTTAATACATTAGCCTTAAGTTGCATGATTTTAACAGGTTTGTCTCAATAAACTTCACAACATAACGCCGCGTTGCATCAAGAGGCTTTTTCTTTGTGTGACAACCCTTATTTTCCTCCTTTTATTCCCTCTCTGCACATCTAAATGTCTAAATGTCTTGTCTTTTTATTTCTCTCTGTGTTGCGTATTCATTTTTGTCTTGCATGCTCGCCTCTGTCCTTGCACCAGTCTCGACAGAGAAGATCTGTGAGTATAGAAATCAGATAAGAGAAGCAGACAGAGTTATGTTTTTAGTTCTTTACCAACAACACCCGTAATGTGCAGAATAAAGACAAAGGGGTGCTGGCAAACATCTTGAATTCTGATCTTTCACCTTTAACTTCAAACCGCTTTGTCAAGTCCGTCTTAAAGTTTCATCTTTTCATGTGTTTTGTTTGTCTTAACGTCTCCATCATCCAATGTTTATGTTGATCATGAATTAGTCCCTTTAATTTAGCAACTTTGCTAAACATACATGTCATCTCACGTCTTCCTTTCTCCATCTGTGTTTCACGTCATCTTCACCTCCTGCATGCTTTCCCCCGCCTCTTGTCGCGGCTTCGCTCCAGAGCCCCAAGCGGGCCGTTCTGTTAAAGATGGCCGTACAGCGCCGGGCAGCCGATCGCCACCCGCCCCGGCCCGGCTCTGCCTGTAGCCTTAAACGGAGCCCCCTGGTGGACGCGGAGCTCAGTGAGGCCCGCCCCGCCTCTGCATGTGCCCGCCACGCCCCTCTGTCAGACAAATGGGCAGAGAAGGTAAAGAGGAAGGAAAACAGGGAACGGATAGTCAGCTAGAACCAGCTAGAACCAGCTAGAACCAACTAGAGCCGGTGTTCCTGCACTCTACATGCGTTCAACTCCTCTTTTTTGACTCTTACGTGTGTGTGTTCACTCAGGAGAGAGCGTACCGCAGCCCAGAGAAGAGGTCGTCCTTGCCCCGGCCCGCCAAATCTCTGACGCGCCACATACCTGCTGCTGAGCAAGAGGACGGCACCCCCACCAGGCCGACCTGTGAGCATACACTTCCTGTCTAGCATGCTACTGATGACGCTCCTCAATCACTTTCTTTTTTTTTTTAATCACTTAACTCGCCTTGCACCTCCTGCCCTGCTTTTCTGCCCTCCTTATCCTTTTTGCTTCTCCCCTCTCAAAAGCGTTCCAGTCCAGAGGTGACAGCAGGTCTGGGAGAACCCCTGGTATGGCAGGTAGACCACCTATTAGCTCCTGTTAGACCCATCGCACCCTCCACAACAACACACGACATCTTTACGAGTACACCTTAGATAATCTAGCGTCATCCATCGACAAAACTCTCATTCATTCATCTTGGTGGCACGTCATTCTGCAGGACCTTCATTCTCCAGTCCGAACTATGGTCATTCTGCAAGCTGGTATATTTACATTTGCTCCCAAATTTCTCCCAATCCAACACAAATTTCATGAGGATATTTGATAAAATGTATAAAGGAGAGACACTACAGGGGGAAATAGTTTATAACTTGTAACTTCTCTAAGTGATCAGCTGGGGGAGCTTCGTGTTAAAATGTTTCCCTCGAGTGTCTCTGGCTTCGTCTGAGCTCCAGTCATCTCATCAGATGAACAGGTGGGATCCATGACAACAGGTTGCTGCTTCTCGCTCCTGTCCAGGATGTCATCGGTTAAGATCCTGTTGGCTCAGCACCGGTATCCCGGCAACAAGCCCACCGGTGTTAAATGAATCCGGCTGCCTTTGTGTGTGTGTGTGAGCCTCGTTAAACACTCTTTGTTTGTCCTGGTTTGTTTGTTTTGTGGAAACTGAACAACTCTGTTGCAGCGTCGACACCGCAAGTGTTGTGTTTCCTTATCATCATCATCAGAACCAGATGACGGAGCGTACGGTCCAATATATCTGTCGCTGCGATGCTTTTGTCTCTATTTCTGTCTTTCTTCCTCCTACTGTCTCCTGGAAGGCTTTTCTTCCACCTCCTCATCATTTTCTAATCCAGACATATCTTCTTCTCTGAAGGCACAGACTCGGCACGTTCCCGGTCGGTCCGCAGCGGCGCCTCCACCCCCGGCTCCTCCGCCGTCACGCCCGGCACGCCCCCCAGCTACACCTGCCGCACCCCCGGCTCGCGCACCCCCGGCAGCCACACGCCCAAGTCCTTCAGTGTCCTCCAGGAGAAGAAGGTGGCGGTGATCCGGACCCCGCCCAAGTCTCCCTCCTCCGTCCAGCGGCAGCTGAAGGTTCTCAATCAGCCCCTGCCTGACCTGAAGAATGTAAAGTCCAAAATCGGGTCCACTTCGAACCTGAAGCACCAGCCGAAAGGCGGACAGGTAACCATCCTGACACGTGACAGTCATTTCAAAAAGAGTATCAGATCGTGGCGTGTTCGTAGGACTGTAAAGGCCGACTTTGCAGGATTTCTCAGTTGCTGTTTGTAAACAAACCATTCAAAGACTGAAAGAAAGATGATTGTTGAGTTTAATTCCAAGGTTTATGAAAACCAACGCTTGGGCTCAGCGAGCCGCCGCGCCAAAGCGCTGGTCAGCTGTTTGATGTTGTTGGAATGAGACTCAACCGTTACCTGTCTTTCCCAAAAAAAACTCTCAAACAAGGCAAAAAATAAACCCAATTACTTAATAAAAGGTCTACAACGCATTTCATTGATAGCTGTTTCTCTAAGTTCTCTGTTTTCTGAGAAATACAAAGTCATGCACATTTTTTAAACTTTCATGTATTTGCCTGATTCTACCACATGGGGGCATTAAAGGGCAAAGTTAAATAGTACAGCTTAAAATAAAAGACAGTTTGTTTTAAAAGGCAAATTTGATGCCTTTAAATACACGTTGTCATGTATTAAGCTAATTCCACCACATGGGGGCAGTAAAGGACAAAGTTATATTATACTCCTCGTTTAAAAAGGCTAAATAATAAGTAGTTTTTTATATTAAGTCTCACTATTTACTTCAATTTAAACTTAATTACGGGCTCAGGATGCAGATTAAAGATATTAATGGAGAAAAAAAGCACACATGACCTTTTACAAAGAGACGACTGCGTCAGTGTCTCCACAAATATTTGATAAAACCAATATTACGACGGTAAATACATGAGATTTCTTGTAAAGCATTGGCATAAAAACAAAGATGCAACACGCAGGAACGTTAGAAATTGATTTGTGACTCCACTACAAACTGTCAGAATGTAGGAACATTCAGGTTTCTGTGAAAAAGAAAGAGGTAATGTGTGTTTCGACGGTGGTTTTCTCTTGTCTCCTCACATCCTCACGACCACTCACTGTCTGACCTGCCACCACTTCCTCTGACTGTCCTCTCCCTGTCTGCTGTCATCTCCGTCACCGGCTGCCTCCGGCCTCCTCCCCTGACTTTCCCTTTTGTCTTCCTTCCTCCTTACCTTTTCTCGAATTTTCTCCCTGTCGACGGATGACGCAAACCTCCCCTCCATCCCAAAAATAAAAACTCTATTCTCTTAAGAATACACCAGCAGATTCACTCTCCCTCGGGGTGGATGTGCTGTCGTCATCGCCGTGCAGGATTCTCCCTCCGGCTCCGAGTATTAATAAATGCAAGCTGAATTACTTATTGAGACGTTGCATCAAGGGCACGGAATGACATCACCTCACATCACAAATTCTTCTTGCTTGTTTTAGGTTTCAGACAAAACTAGTTAGACGTCGACTAACAGACTGATTTTAATTACCAAGGCAACAGACAGTCGTTAGCGTTCCCCAGGCTATAACGGAGGCGAGGCTGCTCATTAACCCCAGTGATGTACGGCAGAGGAGGCGACGAATTGTCCTTTTTTTTTGCCAGCTCTTGTTTCCTCTTTGGGGAGAAATGTGACGGGGTCAGAAATTTTTAATGAAGTCTGGTGACGTCATGGCCTCGAGGAGCAGCGCAGGGTGATAGACCAGAGCTCAGGATCACTTAAATGTCAGACTGAAGAGCAGATGTTCACATTTCTTTCCATAAATAGAGACATAAACATTATTTGGTAACATCTAAGTCATATTTATGACATAATGTCATTTTATTTTGACATTATTGAGCCATTTTACTGTTTTAGCATTGTATTCGCACGTAGAAAAGCATTCAGGTCCTCAAAAACGCTGCTAAGTATGTTGATGAGCGCCACAAATAGTTTGATATTTAAATAAAGCTAACACTTGCAAGTTTAGTAATCAGGCAGAGACAATCAGGATTTCCCAAAAGCTGAAAGTTGACATAATTACGTTGCCAATCATTTCCTGTTTATCAGTAGATTAACTAACGCAGGGCGCCAGGGTCGAACTATTTTGGTCACACGAGCGCGACTGAAGAGTTTCACGGTGCAACACGTCAGATTAAGAAATACATGTTAACAAACCTCCTTCAAAACATCTTTTCTTAACCTAATTGCTGTGTGTTAAGACATTAAATTAAAATGTATTTTGCTGGTCTCAGCGATAGTGTAAGAATATATAGTTTATATTGAGTTGATTGTCATTGTGTTTGGTGCAGGTGCATTGTCATTGGTTGACCTTGCAGCTGTAGTAGAAGAGGAAGTGTAGGAACGAGGGGGGAAAAACCACTGAAATAGATGTGAGAGGAGTGTGTGCGTCCTCGTGTGTGTGTGTGTGTGTTCAGGTGTGAGGAAGATCTGTCAGGAGAATCCAGGTCAGGTTGGTGTGGACCGCAGACGGAGGCTCGCTGTCAGGGCTCCCGTGTGTTCTCCCCTCCCCCCCTTCTTTATTTACACTCTGTGTTCGCGTTGGAGTAGCCACTTTTAAATTCCTTTTTTTATATCCTGCAAGACAACACGAACCGGCGCACCGGGCAGAAATACTCTCACTGGTTGTGTTTAAAACCACCAAAGCTTGTCTGTTAAGTGAATCATCAAGGTTACCTTTAATTTGAAATTTATTCAGCAATTAAAAGTCTATTTTTTTCTTTATTTCAACTCGAGCCAATGAGATTATTTCTGCCTCCACAGCAGCTCTGAGAAAGAAATTGTAGACCTGACATTTAGATTTTAGTAAGTTTGAATTTCAGCCAAAATAAAGATGGAGGACATTGCAATCCCCCCGGGTGGTTGGCTACAGTACGGAATATAAGCCCCACCCCCTCCATGTTAGCCAATAGGACACGGACCAAACAAAAAATTACATGTCAAATAAATTCTTCCGAAATATGGTATCAGTCATTTTTAGGTAGTTCTTTTCACACTGATGTGTGTTCAAGGGACCCCGATATGCCACCAAAGCAAGATAGCAGCCCCCGCGTATATTCCTCGTTTTTGTAAAGTGTGAGGAAGTTCTTACCCGTCCTCTTTCTTTATATACAGTCTACGATTTTCAACAAACGAAGCTGTGGTGGTGTTTGTTGGTGGGAAGCCAGTGAGGGACAAGGACGACATCCTATCATATTCTCAGAGCTCCTTACTTTAAAATGTGAATGTAAATACATGTTAAATTCAAATGCATGTTAAGACACATTGATCACTCATCTCACGCTTTGACCTAAATGAGGCACATATAGTGTTTTTCCTTTTTTTTTTTTTCCTTCAAATTCGATTGTGTTTTAGGTTCAGATTATGCACGAGAAGCTGGACTTCAGTCATGTTCAGTCAAAGTGCGGCTCCAAGGATAATCTGAAGCACTCGCCCAAAGGAGGCAATGTATGTAAGCCCTTTTCTCTCTTTTCTCTTCTTCCTCACTCTTTCTCAGCTGGAGCTGTTGTGGCTCTTCTCTCATGCTACTTTTATGTGTTCATCTGTTGACCCATCTGTTTGTCTGCCACTGGCAGAAGGGTTTATTTCTTAAGTGCAAAGCATCCGTGTTACTTCTTTTTTCAACCAAGAAGCAACATCACGTACTTCCCTCTCATGAATAATAGTCTTTGTTGTTATTTGTAAAGTTTTAACAGGGGGATTGGGCCAATGGAAGAATCCCTCTGCTCCCTCACCACCAACCAACTAACATTCACACCTGTATCCACCTTCCAAAGGTGTCATTTCTGATTCTACAATTCCATTATATCTTCCTTCTATAGACGGCAGTGTGTCTCTATGATCTCCTCGCTCTTCCGTGCCCACATGCTAGTTGTGCCTTCGATCATGAAGGCGACACGACTAAATATGAAGTAAACGGTGTAAAATATAGTTTTGTAGTATGTTGTCTGGAGAATATTATAGAATGATATAAATACTATACTCAGTGTGTCTATATGATCCTCACGATCTCCTGAATCTGCATGTTGCTACTCGTCACTACTTGATCAAAAAGTACTCTGTAAAGTATGTAGGGTTCAATATATGTTGTATAGAATGAAGTGTTGAGTGTGTATAGTTTAGAGAATATTATAGGAACACTATAGCGTGTCTCTATGATCCTCTTGCATTTGCCTTTTGCCACTTGTGACTTTGATCAAGAAGGTGACAAGACTCTACAAAGTACACAGGGTACAACATAATACAGAAATGATAATGTTTTATAGTATGTAGTCCAGAGAATATTAGAGGAGTATTAAAGGCAGCAGTGTGTCTCTATGATCCTCTCGCATTTCAGCGTGTGAACGTTGCTATTTGTGTCCTTGATCGTGAAGGCGACAATGCCGAATATGATTATATGTAATGTAGTTTAGAAACAAGTTTTTGTAGTAAACAGTTAAGAGAATATTATAAGAATACTACAAGCAACAGTGTGTCTCTATGATCCTCTTGCTCCTCTGTATCAGCATGTTGCAGCTTTTGATTTTGCTCATGACAATACTCTATAAAGGAAATAGGGTACATTATAGTATAGAATTGTTTTTAGCGTGTATAGTTTAGAGAATTCTATAGGAATACGATAGTGTGTCTCTACGATTCTCTCACATTTTGCCTTTTGCCACTTGTGACTTTGATCAAGAAAAGGTGACAAAACTCTATGAAGTACACATCGTACAATATAGTATAGAAATGAGTTTTTATGATATATAGTTAATAGAATATTATAGAAATACTATAGCTTGCAGTGTGTCTCTATGATCCTCTCACTGCATCATATTCACATATTGCTAGTTGTATCATGAGGGTAACAATACTCTGTTAAGTACATAGTGTACAATGTATGTGTTATAGAAGTAAGTTTTAATTGTATATAGTTTAGTGAACACTATAGGAATACTATAGTGTGTCTCTATGATGCTCTTGCATTTGCCTTTTGCCACATATGACTTTGATCGTGAAGGTGACAAGATTCTATTAAGTACACAGAGTACAATATAGTAAATACTTGAGTTTTTGTAGTATATACTGTAGTTTAGAGAATACTATAGGCAGCAGTGTGTCTCTATGACCCTCTCACTCTTCCACATGTGGCTACTTGGTCATTTTTCTAACAATCTCCCCTCGAAATCACCTCGTCCTCATGAAGAAACAAACAGTGGATGGATGTTGCACTTGGGAATTAAACCCTCGCTTCAGGCTGCTGTAACATCTCTGTTTCAAGCAGGGACAAGTTCAACACTGGATGGATTATATCTTTTATATCTTCTTACTCTCTAATAAATGCCTTTATCCCTGCATAAAAAAAGCCCCACCAGTCAAAGGCTTCAGTTTGCTTCCTGTGGTCTAGAGCAGCTCCAATTCAAACAGCCCCAGCACCAAAAGTGAACTCCGACAGATTGGGAGGTCGTGGATTTAAAATTGGGACACTTCCGCTGGATTATTCTTGGCAGGGGGAAAGGAATTGGGGCTATTTTTAAGCTGCCCACACCCATCCAGTTTGAGAAGCCCTCTGTGTGTTTGCTGCGTTTGTTTGTATATATATTAAAAAAAAAAGTCACCCTGTCATTCCCAGGTCATGATTCCGAGTGTTAAACTGGACTTTAGCCACGTTCAGGCTAAATGTGGCTCCCTGGACAAAATCCAGCATGCAGCCGGCGGAGGAAACGTGAGTGATATTTCAAATAACCCCTCTCTCCGAGCTCTCTCATTTCTAACCAGCCTCTTCATTCAGGTGTGGATTATAGTTGTGGAGTGTTTCTCATCTTTCGGCATCACATACGGTATCTTTACTAAGCACATAACATCTGTAAACACCCCTTTTACAGCATGCGGGGTTGTCCCCGCGTCTTTTTAACAGTGTTTGCACTCTAATTCATGTCACCCATGGACAATAAAGTTTAATTGAAGCACCTGCTCCCCGTAGCGTCTCACAGTGGCTGTGTTGTGTGTTTTGTTTGATGGCTGTGCTGTTGCCGCTTGCTTTCATGTTAACCTCTCTCCAGGGAACCGACATCAGCGTCTCCATGTGGACGGACATCGAGCGACAGAATCGTGTTGTGTCTTTATAACCGCTCCAAACTCTTTTTCCACACAACACGTGTCTGCATTTTTATGGAGGCGTATCAGGGCCGTTGTAGTTTTGAAAATTAATAAATGTGGAGCCGCAGGAGGTGGGTAGAAGTTGTTAATTCATGGGGGAAATGAGGCATGCTCTGAGATTAGAGGGGTGAACTAACAACATGAAAACTTGAACATTGACAAACTCACAATTTAGTAAAAGAAAAGCAAAGACAAATATTGAGATTAAATCCACAAATTTTACGGCAAACAAAAAGAAAAAAATGCAAGAAATTGTCTGTGATTAAATTCACAGATTAACGGGACGAAAACTCGAACTTCTCTGAGATTTTGAAGTCTTACATTTGTGGAAAAAACTCAAAAATTAAACTTCTTTGTCAGATTACATTCACATAATTATGAGAAATTAGAACAGCCCTGATGAGCCACTGTGCATTTCTCTCTCTGCGGTGTGTTTCACATCTCTTTCTATTCGTAGCTTCCATCTCTCCAAAACATTTGTGAAGCTCACGGTCTGTTTCTGTTTTTTTAAACCTCTGTGCTGAACACGTTCATTTGCACTTCCCGTTGCCAGCAGGTCCAAATCCAGACCAAGAAGATCGACGTGAGCCACGTCACCTCCAAATGTGGCTCCATGTCCAACATCCGCCACCGACCAGGTGCCGTACAACGTTTATCACATAAACCTTTTTGGTCTCCATATATGTGAATGTATTTCCCATGTTGAAATGAGAATAGTTAAAAGAATGGTGGTCAGATAAAGCAGCAGTCCTTCCTGCAGGCGACTGATGCCCTCTGGTTTTGACTTTTCCTTCTCCTCCTCGCTGTCCTGTCCTCAGGAGGAGGTCATGTGCGTATTGAGAATGTGAAGCTGGATTTTAAGGACAAGGCGCACGCCAAAGTCGGCTCCCTGAGCAACACCAGCCACACCCCCGGAGGCGGAAACGTCATGGTAAAAAAGAAACACGCACGCGTACATACACCATCCTGAGCATGAAAAGTCTCTGTGAACCTGACCCTAAACGTCTTTCTCCGCCAGATCGAGAGCCACAAGCTGTCCTTCCGGGAATCGGCCAAAGCTCGGGTGGATCACGGCGCCGAAATCGTGGTCACCCACACCCCCGGCGTGGAGACGGGAGGCACCTCCCCTCGGCTGTCCTCCGCCGGCAGCATCAACCTCCTGGAGTCGCCCCAGCTCTCCACGCTGGCGCAGGATGTCACCGCCGCTCTGGCCAAGCAGGGCTTATGAGCTGCTCGCCTCTCCTCTGATAAAAAAAATCTCCTCCCGTCATTCACTCATCCAGTGTTCTCCCGACTTCCTCCACTGCAACATGACCTCCCACACGTCTGACCCCCCACAGATGTAGCCGATCAACCCTCAACGACTCGTCGCAGCGGGATTACACAAAAAAAAAAAAGATTATTCTTCACTCTGTACTTTCATTCATCTTCACTCAAATCTGGACTTTTATTCTGTTTTAAGTTCTAGTTAGCTCGAATGCTAAAAGTGTAAGTGGATGTGTTTGTCAGAGAAGGCGGTGATGGTTTTACGATTGTACAGTTTGTTCTTTGTGTTTTTTTTTAAGCGTGAAAAGCATCACGTTCCACTTCGGATGGAGGCTCATGCATTAAAAAATGTCCGTTCAGAATTGATATGGTACTGAATGCAAGATATAAAACTACTAGATGGTCGACGCTAGTCTTTAAAGATACAGCAGCGTGAGAGACTGAGAGGAACCTGCGAAAAGAATGGCTGACGACGAGCATGTCTGCTAAAAAACTGATGATTTTATTTGTTTTGTCCGTGCGTTGGTTTTAATCTCATGATTGTTGGACGAACTGTTCTGTTTCCTTTTTATATATATGTCACTGTAGTGGAAGTTGTTTTTGTACGTTCCCCTCGTGGCTGCACTGGCTTATTATAGCACTCCGACGTGGGTAACCATTGCAGTTGTGTCGAGTCAAGCGCGAAAAAAAAACACAAAAAAAAAAAGAGGCTAGCTTTCCAATAGATTCTTCTCTCTTGTTTTTTCTGTTCGGGCTGCTCTTTTCAATCCGTCTTCTACGTTAGCTCTGTGGTTTTTACTAGGCTGCTGTTACGCTGGCATGGCAAAACAAACGATACGTAAATTAGATCTTAAACGGTTTTAGTCCCGGGGATGCATTTCCTCACGCTCCCCCCCTCCCTCCGCCTCCTGATCTCCTGCAGAGCGACCGGCTCGTACGATGTGTGTTTTTGAAAGTTTTTGTTTCGAAGCTTTATATGAGAAACATTCCACTGACAGAGCAGCTACCGAAAGAAACGAAGAATCCTCAACTTGCAGCTGTTAGAAAAAAAAAAAAGGATAAAAAACAAAAACCGTTCTTGCATATTCTCTGCTCACCATTGTGAACCTCCTCTTCCTCCTCCCCTGATGTCAGCCCTCCTCTTCCCTTCAGTGTTTTATCTGTGCTTCCTCTTGCCTCCCCCTCTTCCTCCTCCTCCTCCCCCAGCCTCCCCCCCTTTTGCCTGTGTAAGTGTATTTAAAAAAAAACGAGACCATGTAGATGTGTGCACACTTTTTTCCGATGTTTGAGACGTACTGATGACAAATGCTCCTACAGGATGACGACAACAGAAATAAAGAAAAATAAAAACTGCTTCGCTCGAGTCGAGTCTCTTTATCTCCACCGTGCGTTTCATTCATACAAAGAAATCTAAAACACAAATGTTTGATATCCACGTTCAAATATCGGTCCATATATCAACATCACATCAGCCCCAAGAGTCAAGCACACGCTCCGGCTCTGGCGTGAATTATTCAAGCAATAAATTACGCCTTTAGATTTATTGTTAATGTGAGAACATCATCATTAATGTTCAGGAGTTCGGAGCACATTAATAATTCATTATAATGGAGCAGTGCTGACATACTGTTGCTGCAGTGCTAGTGTTGAGGCACGCAGAGCTAATGAGGCTAACGAGGCTAACGAGGCCACGTTTGTTGACACATTTTGATTGATTTACTTAATGTAATGATTATTTTAAACATTCATATTTATATAGTGATAAAAAAGAAACGTACGCCTTGTGTGATAAAAGGTTTTCTGTCTTTCCTCATATTTAATGCTATTTTTTTAATTTAGCTACTATGCTAACTTAGCTAGCCAGCGGAGAATCCAGGAAGTTCCGACCAAAAATATTCTGCCCACGTCATATTAACAGATTACACAGAAAAACACAGAGATTCTAATGTTTATTGATCGTCAAGAGGGACTGGTAGATGGAGGCGATTTACGATAGCTGTCGCCGTGCTAGCTCGAGGACAGCTAGCCTACTTTGTGAAGGTTGCGTTAGCTTCATATTTAGCGTAACGCCACACATGTCCATTTTCTCATAAGCAGCTACTTAATAAACATCAATATGTAAACGTGTACTGTTAGCTAACACTTGTTTACTTCAGTGGACAGTAACTTAAAGCATATTTAAAGGGTCATTCCACCAATTTCACACTTTTAGCTCAGTTTTCTCATAAACAGATAATAAAAATAAACTGCTGATGTTATTGATGATGTGTTATCATTGAAATCATTACGAACTGGAGTTTGAAGGTGATGTTTGAAGGGTCTCAAAGCACATGTGAGCTCAGTTGCATTGTGAGAATTGTAGGATCCATACACAGGACTAAAAGATGGAACATTCTGGTCTCTTGTGCATCGATTATTGATTATTTCTTCCCCCCAGTTTTATAGAAATGAACAATTTTGACATTGAACTTTCCTCTTCTACATTTATCTGATAGCTCAAATGGTAGTTAATGTTGGAAATAATCATTATTAATCATAAATATTCTGCCAAATGAAGTTTGCGACAACACTTGTATAGTTTGACATGTTGATGGTGATGCAGCAGCTTCAAGGTGTCCTATTATCTCCACCTGGCTCATTAACCATTAACCAACCTGTTGATGTCCTGCAGGATGATCCCCTCACGTGAATGCACCACCCAGTGTTGTTTGTGCCATTTCCTGTTAAAATAAATGTCAAAAATGAAATGAGAATAAAAACATCTGTCCCAGCTGCACACTGCGTCTTTAAGCTCCGCCGCCGACACACAGATCAGCGCGCCGATCAACAGCTGTCGCTGTCCGGGGGAGGGAGGTGCTGAAATCAGGGCGCTCTCTCCTCCTTCTCCATCTCCTTCTCCTTCTCCATCTCCCCCTCACTCACTCACTCACTCACCCACCCTCCTCCCTCCCCTCTCTCTG
>CAEMYA010000116.1:850077-884586 GCA_903131615.1 Diplodus sargus
TCCGCTCTCTCTCTCTCTCTCTCTCTCTCCCTCTCTCTCTCTCTCTCCGTATTGACGCCGACAGACCGACACTTGCAGCCATTTTACGCAGGACGAAACCTCCAATCATGTCGTGAGACCCGAAGCCGGAGCCTCTCCGCCGGTTCACCTGGGCTACCGGCTCGGTCGCTGCACACGGGCGGGCGGGACAGCAGGCGGGCAGGGTCCCCCCGGCCACAAGATGGTGAAGAGGAAGAGCCTGGACGACAACGAGCCGGAGTGCGGGAAGGGAATACCGTTCCCCATCCAGACCTTCCTGTGGAGGCAGACCAGGTTGGTGTGAATGGATAACAGGTGTTATGGAGATACATGGTGCTGGCTCAGATGTGAATGGAGGAAAGGGTTGTGTTTTTTTTTTAATGTTGGATTGCATGATGTCACACCTGTAAGGAGGATTCACACAGAGAGAAATGGATGTGAAGTCAGAACACAGTCAGATACAGGAGCTTTAACCCTCACTGATCGTGTCACCGTCTGTGTTTCAGTGCGTTTCTGCGTCCAAAGTTGGGGAAACAGTATGAAGCGTCTTGTGTGGTAAGTGTCAGATGACAGATGATAATCCCCCTCTCCATCCCTCCTCCTCCCCTTCCATAATCTGCACCTGCAAATCTCCTCGATTTTGCATTTAGCAAATTAATTCCCCCCCCCCTTCCCCTCCAGGAGCCAGACCTTTTGGAAACTCATATCCATAATGGCGTTCCTCCAGATCCCCTCAGATCACAGAGCCGCCGCTGTCTCTCCCACAGGGCTTTGCCTCGCTTGAGGCCATGTGGGACATTTAGATAGGCAAAGAAAGAGGCTTCAGTTCCCTGCCTGATGTCTCCTCTTCTCTTCTCCCCCCCGCCGCCACCCCTCCAGTCCTTCGAGCGGGTGCTGGTGGAGAATAAGCTCCACGGGCTGTCGCCGGCCCTGTCGGAGGCCATCCAGAGCATCTCCCGCTGGGAGCTGGTCCAGGCGGCCCTGCCTCATGTGCTCCACTGCACCTCCATCCTGCTGTCCAACAGGAACAAGCTGGGTGAGGATACAGAGCACATAAAGGATTTCTGACCTTACAGTCCGTCATAATAATGGGTTATCTGGACCAGAACAAGATGATTAAGATAGAAAACTGCACCTTGGTCTGGTTGTATCAGGGCTCCAGACACTGGTTGCACTGTTGCGCCTGAATTCGGTGCACCAGGACACAGTTCAGCCTCACACTATCATGTTTTTACGATTTAATTTCTTAACACACATTAAGTAAATGACTGTTAACAGGATTAAAGGTGCAAATACATGTTTTTCTCAACAAGAAATGGCAATTTCGTCAGTTGGATACGAAATAAACTGGTACATTTTCGCGCGAAAAGAAGAAATGCCGTCTAATTTTTGCAAATAATGGAGCCCTGATGATTACTGACAGTAAGGATGCCATCTAGATTTGCCTACTTATGAGGAAAACATGCAGCTCGATTGATTATTATCAGGACCCCAGACTTTTTATACTGGTTGTACTGGAGCTTCTAAAGTAAACAGGGACTTGTGTTCCACTTTCCATCAACATAGAGGAGAGCTGTGACTGAATTTTCATTGTGGGGTGAACTGTTCCTTTAAGATCTTTGTTGTATTGCCGCTGTTGAATCATTCTTGAATGTCAAAAGATGAAATAATTCAGTTTGATTTCGTGTTTTCTTGTCGACCTTGAATAACCCTCGTTAGAAGCCGTGTGATTTATTAAACGGAAATGAAAAAAAAGCCACGTCCTGCCCATTAATCACCTCCCTAACCACCGCTCACCATTAACCCCCGACCTCTGACCTCCGCAGGTCACCAGGACAAGCTGGGCGTCGCGGAGACCAAGCTGCTCCACACGCTGCACTGGATGCTGCTGGAGGCGGCCCAGGAGTGCAACCACGAGCCGAGCCTGGGCCACGGCTGGTCGGCGGGCAGCAGCAGCAGCGCCTTCCTGCAGCCCGTGGGGAACCAGGGCTCGTCCCCGGGGGCTCCGGGCTCCTGCTCCGGTTCTGCTTTAGGAGGGTCGGGCCCGCAGCACAGCGGCTCCCTGCTGGAGGAGGATGAGCACACTCGGACCAAGCTGTTCCACAAGAGCATGGCCACGGTGGAGCTGTTCGTGTTCCTGTTCGCACCGCTCATACATCGGATAAAGGTCCGTACCAGTTACTGTGCGGTTCGTCTTTCCCATCCTACAAATTACGACTTTCTCTGGGAAATCGTACATATTTTAAAAGCCTTTTACAACAGTTTTGTGTTAAAGAAACTCTTCAATGGCCTGTTTGAAACCCTCCAGCACACATACTCAGGGCTGCCCTATAGATATTGATCTGTGTGTGCAGACAGAACCAGGGGTCGGGTTACAACACTCTCGGGAATTCAGCGTGTTTCCCAACTGAATAATAAATTACTGTATCTTGTAAGTGATCATGTCATAACAGAAGTGCAACTAGAAGCCGACAACAGAGTGATTTTATTTCACATCAGAGCTGTGAGATGTGACCAAAATCTCACAACCAGACGCTCTTTTTAATCGTCAGGTTTTACACAAAAGGATCCAAACACCAAAAGCAGGAAGGCAGAAGAACAAAAACACGAGCTTTAATGATCAGAAGCTTTAGTCCGTACATCCATAATCCAAAATGAAAGCAACAAAACAGAAACGATGCGAGAGAAACTTAACTAAGGACGAACCAGGACAACACGAGACGATCTAAAACGACAACACAGCACTGAAACAGTACATTTAATACCTTTAAATTACCTGTGAATCAAATGTTGTCAGCTTTATGCTCTGCAGAGACAAACGTTTTCTGTGGTTGGTCAAAAACACGATATATTGATACTGATATATTGGTCGGGCTCCACTTCAGTTAGACGATTTGTCTTGCAGTGTATCGATAATCGCGGTTTCACCGTGATCAGGAGCAACGTATCGTGTATCATGTAGCGTATCGTGTATTGTGTGTTATGTTGTGTATCGTATCAAGAGATCACCACATCACATCGGGGGACTTTATCTCTGGAAAAGAAGCTTGTTTTCTTGACATCTCAGGAAAATGATTTAAAAACAAAACGAAACAGAAAGAATAATGTGTAATAACATCGACACATGACTATTTAGGGCTTCCGTACAAAAGCTTTCTTCTGTAACTGAAGTTTTTTTGTTATTTAAGGTTTGGATTTATCACATAAACCATGAACTAACATTAGAAGAAACATGTAGACATATCAGCACATGAACATAAGACATGCATCCTCAACTATGAAGGATATGAAACAAAACAACAGATGTTTCCCCCTTAAAAGCTCCTGAATGAACTCAACATGTCGCTGTTCTTTCAGGAGTCCGACCTGACCTTCCGACTGGCCAGCGGTCTGGTGATATGGCAGCCGATGTGGGAGCACCGGCAGCCGGACATCCCGGCCTTCACCGCGCTCATCAAACCGGTCAGAAACATCGTGACAGGTGAAAAAAAAATAAACCTCATTTCCAGCCGCGCGAATAAAAGATCCGAGTCGTGTTTGTTTCCTAATTAAGACGTGTAATCTGCTCTGCGTGTCTCAACAGCGAAGAGGAACTCCCCAGTCAACAACCAGTGCAGCCCCTGTGGATCTGGCAACCCGGGTCCCATGGTGAGCGAGCGTTTTCAGCTCCGATCTTGTCAGAAAATCGCCTCCCATGTCGATTGAATGTGTTCAGGCGAGAGGCTTCCTCCCCCTCCTCCCCCCCAGAGGCCTGGCTGCTCATATTCATTAGCGCCCCGGCCATGTGGGAGCATTAGCGTGGTTAGCCGGGGTCGCGGCGGAAAACCTCGCTCCAACCTCAGAGCCTTTAATTATCAGGAAGTGTCTGCCTGTTTATCCCCAGCATCCGTCCATCTCTCTCTCCTCCTCCTCCTCCTCCACCCACAGGGCTTCCAGGTGGTCTGCGAGGCCGCCCAATCGGATTCCTCCTCCCCCTCGGCTGGAGAGCAGAGCTGTCGTCGTGGTAACTCGGTGGACAAAGGTGGTGGCCCTTCCCAACAGCAGCAGCAGCAGCAGCAGCCCCCGCCGGTCAAAGGCCCCTCCAAGAAAAAGTGAGCGGCGTTAATCAGTTGAACCTGCAGACTCAGAGAGAGGGGGAGGCGCTTTGGTGACGCCACTGATTCTTGGCGCCGCGTCCCGTCAGGCTCGCTGTTCAGAAGGAGGAGGAGGAGGCAGAGGTGTGATAACCAGCGTGAGGCCAGAATGAGTTATTCATTCACAGCTCTCTGCCTCTTCTGTCCAACATTCATACATTTAATTTAGTTAATTACGACTTTCTTGTTCTTTGGTTTGGCGTCACCGATGACAGCTGACGAGCGGCTCCCGTGTTCTGGAAGGTAAAATTAGTGGTTTTGTCAATGGAGTCTGGTGGATTTGAAGAGAGCGCAGATGGATCAAACAGCTCCAGTTCCCCAACCTTTACCCAACTAATGTACTTATTGCCAACACGACTGGTTGATGCCTTTAATTACAGAGTGAGAGCTCAGAAAAATGGACCTCAATCCAACCAAAAAAAAGAAGATGCTGCTTTTGTGAATCGTGACAATTTTGACTTGAGAATTTATGGCAGGGAAAGTGTGCAAAGGCCTGAAGATCTTGCAGTTCATAACAAACTTGCACATTTTAATTCACCGTATTACCATGAAATCATCTTTTTTTTAACGCAGATATGAGACAGTAGAGGTCGTCTCATGCAACATGAACAGACCTAGTTTCAATCGCGCAGAAATCATGCTGTAATCCCGTATATTAACATCACTGTGGCTCCATTACAATCGACATACGCCTTCGCGTAAGCTTCCTCAAGCGTCGAGCAGCCAGCTGTGGGCTGCAGCAGTGCAGAAGTGCGGTGATTTATAAGTGACCCGCGCTGACACGGGACTGGTGCCATCATCTTGTTGATGGCTAAACATTTATCCCTGCGGCGGCGTCTGTCGAGCACACTGCACGGCACAGCAGCTCGTGAGAGCTCGCGTATATGAATAGCTCCTCCTTCCCCTGTGTAATGTGTTGCCCCGAGCGCTGCTGTCTACTCAGTAGGCACACACACACACATATGAACACACACTTCCAGTCCTTCTCCTCTCCAGCTTTAGACCCGTCTGACATGTGCCCACAAACCCAGGGTAATTACGCTGAAGTAATGTGTGACATGTCTGACGCTGGCAGTGTTTCTGGCCTGGCTCGATTTTTTTTTGGTCGTCCCCCCGGCAAGACTGGGATCGTTTTGGCCGCCAGGCTAAAGCTCAATCTGTGCTCGCTTTGGCACGAGCCGGGCAGGTTTTGACCAGGCGTGGTTGGCAGGAGAACGTATTTGAGAATCATGATTTCCTGGGTTTGAGTTTTGGTGGAACAAACAAACGCAGCTCTGCCTGATGAGCACGTCAGAAACATTTGCATCCTGCAGATACCGCGTGGGCGTCATCCCGAACCAGCCAACCAGCGGGCCGAGAGAGAGCGCGGAGGGGTTGATAAGCCATCCATCCTTCATCTCGACTTAAGTCATTCCAATTCTTCATCAACATGAGCTCCCCCCCCTCCCAGCCCGAGCTAGTTACATCCTCCTAATACACCCTAACACCAAAGGGTTTGTGGGTCGTCACGTGGTATCAAAGGAACAGAGAGATTTATCCCTATTGTTTCCAAGATTAATTGCTTTATTTGGAGGGTTGGTGTTGGGAATTGAAAGCGAGGAAATGTAAATTAGTCCTTCAAGCGAGGGCGACATTTCACATTTGAGGGGATTTAATGTAAGAAGGGTTTTTTTTATTTTTATTTCACGCTTTCGAGTTTCTGTGATTCGTGCCAAAGGGCTCTGATCAGGAAACCGTCCTCTGAATCCACAGCTTTCATTTGCGTCTCCGTTTTAACAATCATTCCCGCCATCAGGTGATCCCTCTGATTAATGCAGCTTACTCATCGTGTGGCGCCGCATCGCGAGCCCTGCTGATGCTGAGGCAGTTTCCATGGCAACCGCTGTGCTGGCTGGCTGGCTGGTGCTGCATCCCTCCTACCGCATGGAGAGTCGGTGGGTGGGGGTGGGAGGGGAGGCTGTCGTCACTCGGTCACCGTGGCAACCTGACACAACAGGAGCAGCAGGGC
The DNA here is from genome assembly GCA_903131615.1 of Diplodus sargus. NCBI lineage: Eukaryota > Metazoa > Chordata > Actinopteri > Spariformes > Sparidae > Diplodus > Diplodus sargus. Next base: position 856,237 of record CAEMYA010000116.1, read on the forward strand.
AGAGCGTGTGTGTGTGTGTGTGTGTGTGTGTGTGTGGCGAGACGCTGAAACATGATACAGCCTCCCTCTGCTGTCCGCTCTAAAAGTGATTCATGTCGATATCGACCGTCGCTTCCTGCTCCGCTTATTACAGCGGCTCAGATTAAATGCCTCGGCCTCCTCTCGTGGTATCAATGTGTTTCTCCTCAGCGCTCGCCGGTTCGCTCCGCACGCTCTGCAGCTTTCGCCCAAACCGCTGACCTTCATTCCAGCTTATTTATAGTGGACTCACGTAGGCTCCCTCTCCAGCCCGCCGCTCTCCCAATGATGCTGGAGGGGGGCTCTGCCCTTGTTTACCATCCTCCTTTGATGCATTATTAATGAAGCAGCTGATGACAAGCTAATACAACAGAAGAGGCTGTGACATCCTGTAATTGTGTGTGGAGTGAGTCGTGTGACGGAGCAGGAGAGGCTCGAATCACAGGCGAAACGCTGTTTTAATGATCCTGGATTCAGTTATCAGACGTCAGATTTCAGTATGGTTGCTGTCGCTTACTTTCAGCACCTCTTTCTTGCCCCTCCGCCCGTTTCTGCTGCCCCCCACTCTTCATTTTCGCTTTGGCTTGGTTGATCATAAAACAACATAAGATAGAGCTACACAACACAAGATAAAAAAATCACTACATAAACAAAATGGATTCAATCCAGGTGGGAATAAACATGAATAATCATATCATATCTATGAACAGAACAAAAGGTGGATACTTAGTTGTGTAAAGTCGATATAAAACCAGTAAAAGTTCGATAAAAGTAACGTCCTGAACTTTAAGATGAACCTTTGAACATTACGCATCGTTTCCTCAAACCTCTCCGATGTGTTTGCATGACATCACCTTCCATTTTTTCCGCCATATCTGAAAAATGTGCTACGTTTTTGGGTAGTTTCGGACGAGCTGTATCTTCTGTGCTACAGGAAGTTAGTATAAACAAATTAGCTTATCCTCCTTACTCCGAGCCCCCATGATAGCTGATGGCATTTGACTTGTTGACTTACGGTGACTCCCCCTTCTTCAAGGACGTCGGCCCCTGCCGGCCTGCCGACCTCCCTCTCCCAGCGAACTCGCTACGCCACCTACTTCGACGTGGCGGTGCTGCGCTGCCTGCTGCAGCCTCACTGGACGGAGGAGGGCGTCCACTGGGCCTTAATGTACTACCTGCAGCGCCTGAGGCAGATCCTGGAGGAGAGGCCCGAACGCGTCCCCGAACCTTTGGTCACGCCTCTGCCGCGGCCACGCAGCAGCTCCATGGTGGCCGCCACGCCATCACTGGTCAACACGCACAAGACTCAGGTGATAACGCCGAGACGACAACGGAGGGATTGTGTTGAGATGCCAGCGCTGCACAGGCATTTACGTTGTCTGCTGTCCTCTGCTGTGTTTTTGCAGGATATGAGTCTGAAATGCAACGAAGAGGAAAAGTCTCTGAGCACAGAGACGTTTGCGAAGGTTTCTCTGACCAACCTGCGTCGACAGGCGGTGCCGGACCTCGCCTCCGACCTCGGGATGAACATCTTCAAGAAGGTCAGAGAACGGTCATCCAGATCACTCAGTTGTTTCGTTCACGTAGCGCAGATCTTGATGAAAGTCGGAAACCTGAAACAGCTCGGGTGCTCCGGGAAAACCCTGATGCTAACATGCTAATTTAATGTTTTAATGGCTCCCTCGCAGGTGGTTGCCAGTTTGTAGCAGTAGCTAACAATAAGTTTGCTAACATTTAAGTTTTGGAAGTTGCCAGTTTGTTGAAAAAAACGTAAAAATGTCCAGCTTACATACTGAGCTGCGTTAACGTTGGCGTTAATGTCAGCGTCAGAGCAAGGTAAAATAAATGCTTTCTACAGGCGTTAACTTTAAAGTACGTTTACTTTGCATTCCAGTTTAAGAACCGGCGCGAGGACCGCGAGAGGAAGGGCTCCATCCCCTTCCATCACACTGGGAAGAAGCGTCAGCGCCGCATGGGGGTTCCCTTCCTGCTCCACGAGGACCACCTGGACGTCTCGCCCACCCGGAGCACCTTCTCCTTCGGGAGCTTCTCCGGCCTGGGCGACGACCGGCGGGCGCTGGACCGCGGCGGCTGGCAGGCCACCATCATGGGTAGGCAAAGAATGAGAGTAGATTGTATGTCACCAGTTTCACAGTCTTGATTCGCTTCCCCCTTAAGCTCCCGTTTGGTGAGTCAGAGGATTGTGTCTGTATCCGGCTGTCAGTGAACTAGGTCAGTTCATTAACGTTAGGATTCCATATTAGCTCTCACTGTGAAGTGTGATTAAATTTCGCTCAAGGCACACATATATTGGTATTATTATCCAGGGTTGTTGCCTTCCTTCCATGAACCCACTGCCTCCTTTTCACACCACTGTTGTGCCTCCACTTAGCTCGGCTGCTGCTTCGGATTAGCCCCATTTACAGGAAGAGCGTTTCCAAGAAAATGCCCGATAGATGCAGCAAAAACATACGCCTGATGTATTAATCCGTTGCATCACTTTTCCAGGCAAATTCACGCGGCGAGGAAGCACCGACACAGCCGCCGACGCCGACAGCCTGAGTGCCAAACACTCCCACTCCCACCACTCCCTGCTCAGAGACATGCCCGACCACTCCAACAGCCACAGCGACAACACCGTCAAGGAAGGTATGAGGAGGCAAGGTGGCTGTCGAGAGCATGTTCAAATAGGTGACAGCATGTCATCCTGGGTGTCCTCTAACTGCTGCTAACTGTAGCTGCTGTTAGCTCAGTTAGCCATGCAGCTAGCGGTCCAGAACGGGAGCTCTGAGGTGGTGTTGCTGTTTACAACGCTAGCAGGAGCCAGCTAGGAGCTTTTGTACCAAGGCAGGCCAGAGCTAGCTTGTTAGCATGCTAGCTTTATGCAGAACAGCATGCAGTAACATTAAAACTGTTTAACTATTACATTTTTTAATGTTTTCTGCTAAAATTCTTACAAATTGCAAGTTTTTAAGTCCGAGAATTAGCCTGGAATAAGCAAATTTCCAAATAATACAGCACTTAGAGAAGCCTAACCACATTTTTTATTTATTTATTAAGAAGAAAAGGTGAACTCAAGTGATACCAGTGTAAAGTTAATACCAGGATGATAATAACACAGTAAAAAAGTACAATCACATTACAATCCAACAAACGGCAGACGCTGCCAGCTCCACTGAGGCCCGACGAGCCGAGCAGAAATAGGACATGGTTATATAACGGTGATATTCCTGTGACAATACTAATTTACGTACAAACAACAGTTCTGGCTCTGCACCGAATCTCATGCATGTTATTAGGTTGGCTGGGAACAAAAGATGATTATAGAAGAGAGCTGATTCTGAGGATAGAAGTGGAAAAGGTTTACTTTTAATAATAGCTGAGCGTGATTATTCTTTATAGTTATTTTATTGTTCATATCATTTAGAAATAAAAAGGACGAGATCTTAGTGCTTAATGCTGATTTTGTTAAATGTTATTACACCGAGTTCCAAGTGAGCTCTCGTGTATGGAAGACAGACAGAGTCAAAGCGTTAAAAGAAAATATAGAAATTAATATGTATATGGAAATAAATGGGGGTACAATGCCAATTAATGCAGAAAGAAATACAGAAATCATAAATAAAATGGAAAATTGAACAGAAAAGTAAATTAACTATTCATACAATGTGAAATATAAAGATAAATATTGATTTATGACACATTTTATAATTTTATTAATGCATGTATTTCTTTTAATTATCATATTTGGATATATATTCAGCCGTGGTTGCCAATCTGACCAGACTTTCTCCCTCTGCCGCCCACAGTCCGCTCTCAGATCTCCACCATCACCATGGCGGCGTTCAACACCACGGTGGCGTCCTTCAACGTTGGCTACGCCGACTTCTTCACTGAGCACATGAAGAAACTCTGCAACCCGGTCACCGTCCCCGAGATCCCCGTGGAGCCGCTGGCCTGCGCCAACCTGCCACGCAGCTTCACCGACTCCTGCATCAACTACTCCTTCCTGGAGGAGGGGGAGAACATCGAGGGCACCAATAACTTTGTGCTGAAGAACGGCATGCTGGACCTCACTGTGAGTGATCGCTCCGTAAATGATCCCCGTGGGCAGATACAGTTAATGGAAGTTACTGGCCTTCTGGTGCTGTTTCTAAAACGATGACACCAGAGGGAATCCAAAGTGGATTTAATGCTTCTTCTTTTATCCGTCTCATGGAAGAAGAAACTCGAAATGTCGCTGTTTTTTTTGCAATTAAGACAAAATAATAATGATCCAACTAGCTTGCAAGTTAGCCTCCTGTTTTAGCCTCTTGTATTTTATTCTGAAGTTAAAGGTCCCATTTTATATAGTTTTTCAGGCTCATATTTCTCATTTTTGAGATCTAATGTAAAAGTTTTACATACTCTAAATTAAAAAAACACACTATTTGTCACATACTGTCCATTGCTGCAGCACCTCTATTCATCCACTGCCTGAACGCTCTGTTTTGGTGCCTGTCTCTTTAAGGCCCCCCTCCTGGAAAAGCCGACTCTGCTCTGATTGGTTGGTTCTCACAGGCCTGAGCAGGCGCCGCCCACCATGTTTCCACATAAACTCTTTCTGGTTTTGGAGACGAGGCTAAGGGCGGAGTCTGTATAGTTGTGACATCACAAAGTTACAGAAGTCTTGATGCCTCATTTAAAGGCACAGTTTCGATACTTTCACAGTATTTATCCTCTATAATCAAAAAAGACAGGACTCACTTTCTACAGTATGCACCCTTTAATGAATTCAGGCTTTGAGCAGCTGGTTGGACAATGAAAGCGATTTGTTTCCCTTCCTCTTGTCTTCCAGGCTGTCTTGCGGGCGCTCTACGCCGTCCTCAGTCACGACATCAGCTCCAGGATCTGCGACGTGGCCCTCAACATCATCGACTGCCTCCTGCAGCTGGGCGTGGTGCCCGGCATGGGCAAGAAGCTCTCCAAGCCCGACAACAAGGAGAACCAGGAGGCCCGGGCCAAAGACCCAGCTGGTCAGGGGCTCGGCGGAGGCGCCCAGGGAGGCGGCGCGGTCCCTGGGGCTGGAGCGGGCGGAGGAGGCGATGGAGGCGGAGGTGGAGGAGGAGGGGGAAGCGGTGGAGGGAGTGGGCAGGGGAGCAGGGACGATGTGAAGAATAACAAGGATAATGATAAAAAGGTGAGTAGAAACTTGGGAGACATCTTGAGACAGCTACATAAAAACTCCTGTCGGTTCACGTTTGTGTCCACCACCACAAGCAGGAGGAGGGCTCCGGCTTCAGCACCCACCGCCTGGCTCTGACCATGCTGATAAAGATAGTCAAGTCGCTGGGCTGCGCCTACGGCTGTGGCGAGGGACACCGCGGACTGTCGGGGGATCGCCTCAGGATGCAGGTCAGACTCTCCCTCATATGTGCAGTTTCCAAAATAAAATCAGCGTGGCGTGTGGCACTTGACATTTATTCATTCCCTATTAATTATTAACCGTATCCCTCCTTTGGTGTGATGAAAGTTTCATGAAAGTGAAATGAATCCTTGCAAGAGCAGCCACAGTTCTTCTTTTTTTTTCTCCTATTGTTTGCTTCCAGGCCCAGAACTGCCTGACCAGCCTTTACAAGCTGGACAAGGTGCAGTTTCGTCAGACAATGCGCGAGTACGTCAACAAAGACTCTCTCAATAACATTGTGGACTTCCTGCATGCACTGCTGGGCTTCTGCATGGAGCCCATAACCGACAGTAAGTATGCGGTGTGCGTGTTGAGTGGGACCAGATGAAGATCTTGTGTGCATCAGGGTTGGACTGGCATTGGTCTTCAGTGCTGATGCGATTCGGGGGTTAGCATGGATGCTGGAAAAAGTCAAGGTTCTGTCCAGTAGGGCTGCAAGTAACGATTCTTCTTTACTATCAATTAATCTGACAATTATTTTTTTGTGCATTAATTGTTGTGATTAATAAAAAAGTCTAAAGCCAAGCTGGCAGCAAGCTAAAAATCCACATGCTAATGTGCTCACAATGTCAATGCTAACATGTTTATCTGACATTGCTCGCTTAGTTTGTAAGCATGCTAACATTTGCTAACTACTGCATTGCTTCAGTCATAACCAAATGCCTGCAGAACTAACATTCACATCACGCTCAGCTTTGTGTTTAGTGCTAATTAGCTAATGTTAGCATGTTAACAGACTAAGCAAAACTGGCTAAAATGGTGAACATGATGACACGCATAGCATCAGCATGTTAGCATTGTAAAAATCAGCATGTTTGCATGCTGAGATTACTTCAAATCAGTTTGGTCAAAGTGCAGAACCATTTATGTTTGTTTACAGCAACTTCCGGGTAGAAAACGCCTGCACAGTTCAGCTAACGTACAATGTAATTGTCCTTTTATCATGAAGTTGTTGTTTCAGATTCAAGAAAAACAAGAAAATGACTCTTGAGCTTGTCCAAAACAAGCAGTAAAAGCTTTTTAGACACAAACCACAGGACAAAAGGAAGAAGTTTTAAAAATGTGGAACTTTTTGCGGAGAGATTATGCAGTGCCCTCTAGTGGTTGTATTTCTTTACATCTATGCTAATGGAAGAGAACGAGAAAAAGGTTGGTCCACGTTATTTAACTTGATATTTTTCAGCGTAGCAGTTACGGCGACGAAGAGACAACAGAACGAAGTAGTTTGCCAATTTCACATTGCCAAACTGCTAGCTTGGCTAAAGACAGGCGACACAATTTCTAAGGATCACAATGTGATGTTCAATTCAATTTTAGCTGAACCGCAGTACAAAAACAAGCATTTCTTCTGAGGACTCTGAAAAAGAAAATAGTTGTCACTTGATTGAGTAATCGTTTCAGCGCTACTGCACATTTAGACCCATTCAAATCCAATTGATCCATTGGGTTGACAAAGCTGAATTGCACTGTTGCTGTCTCACCCCGCACTTCGACTTTGCATTCCAGCGCTATCTCTGTTTATATATGTGTCTTTCCCTTCCTTCCTCCTTCCACTCGTCTCCGCTTTGTCTGCGTCCCTTTTTGTCCTCGTCCTCCTTCTTCCTCCTCCTTGCCTCCATCCTCCCTCTTTTTTCCGTCATCCACTTCAACGAGCCAAAAAATCCTTTCCTACCTTCCTGACTCACTCATCCATTCTGTACACTTGCCAATCCAAAGCTTTTTTCCCCATTACATCTCTGCTCAATCGGCGGCTGTATTGCTGAGCATTGAGACACATCGTACATGCCAATTCAGTTTTGCACTGAGCATTTGAAGTGTGTTGTCACTATGATACCGTGCAATTGGCAAGTTACTGAACCGATGAGTGTTTTTAAAACTCTGAAAGTGAACCGGGCACCTTGTTTGATTTTTGTTGGTACTGTGTGTTATGTGGTGTGTTATTTTTGCGCGTGTGCAGTCTGAGTGCGTCTCCAGTTCGCCTCCGTCACGGAGGCGGGGTGCCACGTCCTTTCTGACACCGCGCACATGTCTTGTGCTGGCCTGATGTCAATCAACCTGTGCCCCGCCTCTTTTCTCTTGCAGAGTACGGCAGTGCAGGTGAGAGGTCCAGGAGGGCGAAAAAAAGAAACATCGGTAGATACACATGATACAATTAATCAATAACTATCAATAATACAAAGCAATGAGATGAATATACTCACCCGATCAGACCCTTCCCAAGGCACCGCTTCCATCGCTGCACCCCTCACTCTCTCCGAAAGTGACAAAACTCGCCTGCAACTCCAAATTCTAGACTTTCTTTAAATCTGGTTTTAATACTTTGTCACATTGTTGTATCTGGACCAAGAGAATAAGCCCCGTACTGAATGTTTTTAGCGCAGGCCTTAGTCCCTTGCATGTATTCCTTAACCCCCCCGACCCAGAATCCTTTTCAGTTTGCTTCTCCCCCATTTGCTTTATGGACCCCTTTTTCCTTTGCCCTCACCCCTTCCCCTCCCCTGTTGTACGGGCTCAATGTTTTAATCTCAAGCTGGTCAGCTGTCAATAATGTTCTCCCGCCAACTCCCCTCACCCTCACCCCTCCATCCGCTGACTAAACCACCCCCCCTGTGTGATCCGTGGTCTCTCCCGCCTCCCCTGTTGCTTCCAGACAAGGCGGGCTTCGGGAACAACTTCACCACGGGGGACAACAAGTCGGTGGCGCAGAATATGGAGGCGGTGGTGGTGGGATGCATGTTCAAGTCCCTCATCACCCGCTGCGCCTCCACCACACACGAGCTGCACAGCCCCGAGAACCTGGTGAGTGGTGGCGCGAAGTCATCCGTCCATCTGCCCGTCGCTCGGCCTGTGTTTGGTTTTCACTTTCAGACTCCGCGGCTCCGCTTTGATTCAGTCAGACTCTCTTATCTCGTCATGCAGGATGTGGTGGTTAAATAATTAAAGGCTCATTTTCTCCGATGCCGCCTCGCTCACACATGATGAATTGGACGTGAAGTGTCGTTAATCTCACCCCATTAATAAAGACATTAACTCGGGCTATTCTCAGCTCTTTGTTGGAACATATATTTATCACTCATATCTTTTTATTTTATTCGAAATTACATCAACTGGCCCCTATAATACGGGCCCTTGTGCAACCACATCCAGTAAAGTTCACAAATTAATCTCTATTACTTAGAGATTACTTATTATTATCTCCATTTTGTGTCTTACACAGGCTGAAAAAATGGCGCTCTGTCCCTTTAAGGTCACCTTCTCCCTTCTCTGCTCTGGTTGGTCAGCTCACACACGCCTGAGCCAGCACCGCTCACCGCATCTCCAGTCGGCTCTATCGTGTTTTCAGCTTCCAGTTAGCTTCACTTCTACTGTGAATACAGGCGTGAATTACGCAAATGTGCGACGTGGTGACGGAGTGTGATGTCATAAAGTCATATAATTAAAGGCGGGGCTAATGAGGCGTTTCAGGAAGAGGGTTTTCCGTTTAGTGCGGATTTATTATGTGCAGTTTATGTTTGTGCTACGTAGCGACTAATGGCAACACCTAAGCCAACACTGCAGGTTAGCTAGCAGGCTAATGTAGCATGTGGGGTAACTCACAAGTACTAATGCCTTCCAGTGTAAAGAGATTCAACCGATTGGTGGTGATATGACTCCCAGTGAATCGTGTAGCAGCATCCCTTTGGATTTCCATTGGAATTATGGGTAATTTTTGACCCACTTACGGAAAATTCTTACACTCGTCGGTGAGATGCTCGTAGATACATCCAATATTTCTGTAGATTTGACTTATAAAGGTGACTCCATAAGTCTAAAATAAACCTTTTATTCTGAAAAAGAGGTTTTACTTCCAGTCTAACTTATAAAACAGCACATGTTCCTGTTAAATCTATGTGGATCGCTCCTCTGAGAGCTCTGAGGCGCCGTGGCCACTCGCCGTGCCGAGAAAGCCTCTCAGCTGGCGTGACTCGTGTTCGTTGGCAGAGGATGACACACTTTTTCAAAACAAGCTTTAATGTGGCACCGAATCAAGAGGACACCCACTCACAAGCTGGAGCCGGTGCCTCAGCAAACAAGCCTGCTCATGAACACCAACACCGACAGTTTCTGCGTGTGTTATCATATTAATGCAGAGTCATAGCGGCCTGTTCCTCCTGTGTCGTTTCACACGCCATCCGACTCACACATCCCTCGCTCTCGCTCTTGGTTCCCAGGGTCTGTACTGTGACATACGCCAGCTGGTGCAGTTCATCAAGGAGGCCCATGGAAACGTGTTCCGCAGGGTGGCGCTGAGCGCGCTCCTGGACAGTGCCGAGAAGGTCACCGCCACCAAGAAACCGGACGAGAAGGAGGAGGCCAAACAGCCCGGACCCAGGAGGTAGTGGCCAATCAGTGGCCTGAAATGGTCTCAGTGACAGAAACAGTCCATCACTGTTGAAGTGGCCTTGAACGTTGGCCTTAAAAACTCTTTCCTCTGTTTCGTGGTAACCAATGTGTCGTCTTCTCCTTTTCTGACAAATCAGAGCTACGCTTTCTCATCACTGCTGGCTGTTTTTATTTCCTTTATGTTTCTTTCTGTCCCGTCTGCATTTGGTTTTCCTGCTTGAGTGACTGATTCGATGGTCTTATGTCTGTAGCAGGCCGGGCCGCCCTGTCAGGAGGCGCCTCCACGGTCTTTATCTAAGTTTGTAATACTTTGGCCGCTGGTCAAGTTTTGTTTTTTGGCTTTTTAGGCCTCCTCATTTAGACGTCCTCATTGGAAAATGGCTGGCAATTTTCAAAATAAAACACCTGGTGCAGCGGACTTCAAACATAAAAACAACGACGCGATTCAACGATGTAGCCTACTCGTAACTACAGCTAGCAAAATTCGATACGAGGCTAGGCTACATGAAACGACGCTTCGTGTAGCCTTGACGTTCCTGACAAAGCTACTAAATGCTAATGCTAACCACAGAGGGAGTTAGTAATTTCAGTTCCTGACAAAGCGACAGTGCTTGACAAAGCTACAGTGATTGACAAAGCTACAGCAATAGCCAGGCAAGGAAATACTGACTTATTTCAGTGCCTGACAAAGTAACAAATGCTAATGCTAACAACACAAGGAAACGCTAGTTTGCTGCCTGATCTGGCGCAAACAAACTCGGCTACCACAAATAAACTAGGCTACATGAAACGACACTTCATGTAGCCTAGTTTATTTGCACCAGACCAGTAGAAGGAAATGCACCTTAATTACATTTTCTTCTTTTGCGATGGCTAGTTAGCTCAGTTAGCATCCAGAGACGTGGGTCGGCTTTAGTCCGTCAGGAGAGTCCAGTCTGTGTCTGAACCCGGTGGCCTGAGCGCTCTTGTCTGTGTGTTGGCGTGCGTTGTGTGTGTGTGCGCAGGTCAGAGGCGGGTGTGTCCGGGGAGAAGGGTCAGGTGTCCAGTGCTGCAGATGAGTGTCGCAGCTACATCTCCAGTAGACCCCCCCAGACCCCCGAACAGTGAGTGTCCACCCCACAGCATGCCCATCTAGCACCATCTACCGTATGTCGAGTCCAGCTGCCATTTTCTCTGCTCGAAACAGGAAAACTTTAAAAACTCTTCCATCAGCCGGGTTCAATAAAGAACAAGTCACAGTGCTAAACGTTGAATTTACTCCAAAGATGTGAAAAGTTGAGGTTTTTAATCCATACGTCAAACATTCATATCCGACCTTCCTTCACCCCAGTGATGAACAGATCCCGGGTGCTCTGCTTGGCAGGAAGGATTTTTGGAGGAAGATGTTCAAGTCGCAGAGTGCCGCCAGTGACACCAGCAGCCAATCAGAGCAGGACACCTCAGAATGCACCACCGCCCACTCCGGCACCACCACCGACCGGCGCTCCCGCTCCAGATCCCGTCGCATTTCGCTTCGCAAGAAGCTGAAGCTGCCGATAGGTAAGTCGTAGTTAGACACAGGTCTGATCCAGACAGGGAAAGACTGACTGACGACAGTTCCTGACAAAGCTACACTATGCTAATGCTAATAAGACAAGGAAATACTGACTGACTTCAGGCCTGACAAAGCTACACAATGCTAATGCTAACCAGACAGGGACATACTGATTATAGTGCCTGACAAAGCTACAAAATGCTAATGCTAACAAAGACAAGGAAATACTGACTGACTTCAGGCCTGACAAAGCTACACAATGCTAATGCTAACCAGACAGGGACATACTGATTGTAGTTCCTGACAAAGCGACAGTGCCTGACAAAGCTACAAATGCTAATGCTAACAAGACAAGGAAATACTGACTGACTTCAGGCCTGAAAGGCTACACAATGCTAATGCTAACCAGACAGGAACATACTGATTTTAGTGCCTGACAAAGCTACAAATGCTAATGCTAACAAGACAAGACAAGGAAATACTGATTTCAGTGCCTGACAAAGCAACAAAATCATTCTGTTTTTTAAATATCAGATCTGGCATCAGTTTGCATTTCCATGATCATACCTCACTGCATTTGTTGTCCCAGCTGTCACCTTGAAATTCACTGTAACATGTGTTTTGTTTGTCTGACATCGGAACACTGCCTGCCGCGAGGCCAAGTCACTTCATCTCTTTGGTCTGTTTTGTGTTCCTTCTTGTGCCTTAGCATGCCGTGGGACTGTTCGCCTACCACTCACTCTCTCTGTCTTACGTATGTGGATGTGGAACCATCTTCATACAGTGTTTGTGTCACGTCTGTTTGTGTTGGTCATCTCTCCCAGTGTGCACGGTGTTCCAGACCTGGGTCTAATCGTATTTGCAGATTTTATCAGATGGATGGAGGGTGCAGACTTTCCTCTCTGGCAGATACTATCTTTGCACACAATGGCAAACATATTTATATTTACAGCTAACTACGTGGCTAAGCTACAGCAAGATAGCTAGCCTTATATCAAGTGAAAGCTAACTGGTGTGGTAGCCAAGGCTAGACTTAGCTACCATTTATATGTGTGAAATCAATGTGTTGTGGTAATTAATTGTATTTTTCCACCTAACTAATTCGAGGAAAACAAAGCAATATACATGACTGAGGTTGAGCAAGAAGCTAGCATTATATCAAGTGAAAGCTCGCTGGTGTGGTTTCAAAACAGCTAGCTAAAATCCTGCTAAAGCTAATTTAGTTAGCCATGGGCCAGGTTTTGGAATCTAATGGATACTTTCATGTAGTTTTAGATTAATTCATTACATTGGTTTAGCATAGCATGGCTTAGCATAGCAAAACAAGGACACATTCAAACTCTGTAAATCAAAGTGAAGTTTGAAGCAGTTCAAAAGTAAAAGACAGCTACTGTAAGCCTTTGCTCACATTGCATCTGTATTTTATACAGTTTTCTCCATCCACCTGGTATCTATTTTTGCGACAGCCTTGGATGAAATCATATATGCAAATACCACTCGACAAGGGTCGTATGTTCAAGTCGTCTCATAACAAAGCAACAAAAGATAGTTTTGTACCTTTCTGTATCATTTCTGAATGAACCTCAGTCTGTGAATCTTTGTGCCTACAAACCCTGAACGTCCTGTACAGTAACGATGAGGGAATGCTTACTCCACCCAACCCTTGTGTGTGTGCATGTGTTCTTGCCTCCATAATAACCCGGTGTGTACTCTACATTTGTGGCCTCCTCTGCTCTGCCATGTCGGTTGTTGACGTACATTTTATTTTATCCGCGTGTCAACAGGAAACTGGCTGAAGCGTTCCTCTCTGTCTGGACTGACCGACGGTGTCGAGGACCTGCTGGACATCAGCTCGGTGGATCGACTGTCCTTCATACGTCAGAGTTCAAAGGTCAGAGCGGATTAACATCAACCATAATACAGTCCACTGAAGAAATATTTAGTTTACTTCATTTTGTATTATGCTACAATAGCAGTAGTGTGATTTCTTGGTGTTTCTTCTGGACTTTTGCATGTTTAGACTCTTATTTTGAAAGCTGCAATAGCTAAATACATAGCCTACAAAATAAAATACATCTGCATCTTAGGTGAAGTTCACCAGTGCGGTGAAGCTGTCAGAAGGGGGCGCCGTGGGGCCGGAGTACGCCAGGGACGAGGAGGAGAATTTCTTCAAGCGGCTCGGTAAATGGAGGTCTGGCAGGAGGAATCCATCCAAGCTTCACCACACAGAAGAGAAAGATGGTAGACCTCCCCCACCCCGGGGTGCCCCTTGCCCACCCACGCCCCCATCGTCCTTTGTCTATATCTCTCTCTCTTCCTGTCCCTGCCTCTGTTTGTCCGTGTGGTGTCGTGTCTTGTCTCGCCTCGCAAGTCGTGGTCTGTTCTCTTCCGTTCCGCCATTCTCCATGTCAGCTCCGCCGGATAGCTGCCTGCTACACTCTGTTAGCCTGAATGTATAATTTTCAACCCATCAGTGACTAGTTTATGGAGAAAAAAAAGGCAATTTTCTAAATTAACAGTCTCCTATATAGTAGATTCCAAAATGGTAAATGTAAAACAATGCATTTGTGGCACTTTAAAGCAAGACTATCAAATAATTTAACAAATATTGTACTTTTACCAATAAAGAGATTAATTAATTTGCGATAAAAGGCACCTTTGCTCAATTAAAAACATGTAATAGTTTAAATCTACTTTTGAATTCCGAATAGCTGAGCTAGCTCGGCTGTGTTAGGCATTTAAAAGCTTTGTTAGTCAACTTAGCTGCATGTTAGGTATTTAAAAGCTATGTTCGCTAACTTAGCCACAGCATGCTAGGTATTTAAAAGCTATGTTAGGTAACTTAGCAACATTATGTTAGGTATTTAAAAGTTATGTTAGCTAGCTTAGGTTTATAGCCACAGTATTATTGGTATTAAAAGCCATGTTAGCTAATGTAGGTATTAAAAAAGCCATGTTAGCTCATTTAGCCACAGTATGATTGGTATTTAAAAGCCATGTTAGCTAACTTCGATATTAAAAAGCCATGTTCGCTCATTTAGCCACAGTATGATTAGTATTTAAAAGCCATGTTCGCTAACTTAGGTATTAAAAGCCATTTTAGCTCATTTAGCCACAGTATGATTGGTATTTAAAAGCTATGTTCGCTAACTTAACCACACGATGCTGGGCATTTAAAAGCTATGTTAGCTAACATACGTATTAAAAAACTATTTTAGATGGCCACAGTATGATTGGTATTTAAAAGCTACATTAGCTAACTTAGGAATTAAAAAGCTATTATAGCTTAAGTAACTACAGTATGTTAGGTATTGAAAAACTATGTTAGCTAACTTAGCTACTGTATGTTATTCTATGTAGAGCTATGTTAGCTAATGTATCAATGTTAGTTAACTTAGTTATTTTATGTATTTAAAAGCTATGTTAGCTAAATTAGCCATGTTAGGTACAAAGCTAGCTATATTTAGCTATGTTTGCTAATTTGTTGAGCTATGTTGGCTTCACTTAACTGACATAGCGGGTTTTATACTTCCATAATGCACTTTCTTAAATAAACAATAACCAAACTGATTTGTGCTTATGCTCTTTGGTTAGTCCCTCATCTCAAAGCGTCATCAATGCAGTGTTTTTCATCGACATTTTGGAAACATATTTCTGTACATCACCTGTGCAACGACATGTAACATGCTACATGTTGTTGCTAGTCGAAACAAGGATCACACTGAGATGTGTTGAAAACTCCACTGCCTCGGGTCACAAATGGCCTGAGACTGAGCAGCTTGATTTTGGCTACAATAAAAAAGTAGAGAAAAATAAAAAACGCTTCCCACGTCTTCCTCTTCAGCTGTGTGTTGTACTGTACTACCAAGTCTACATCCCCCTCCCTTCCAACTGTGCACGTCCTGTGTCCTTCAACGACGAGCCCCCTTCCTCTTTCTTCCACCCAGAGGTGGAAAGAGAGGAGAGGAGGCGTGTGGGGATAACTCATAACCTACGAAAAAACCATCTTTCTACTGTAGAGCTGTGCTTTGTGAAGCATGACGCTGTCAGTGCTCTCTCCGTCTCTTCTGTGGTGACGTCTGGTGGTATTTTCCAATGCCTTGAGTTTCATTCAAGTGATAAAACAGAATGGTTCATACAGCTTTTTTTACTCTGTGCGGCCGCGGTTACACTTGTCATTTCAATGTAGATCCTGCTGTAAAGATGCGAAGAAGAAGAGTGTGTAAGAGGCTTTAAAATGGCCTCAATCAATTGTTTTTCATCACATTGGAAATGGAAAAATCCAAGTGTAACCTCCGCCAATGGCTGTGTGTCCATCTCTCACTCAGCTTCATTTGTCGGTGGCTCTTCAGTGCTTTTCTGTCAATCGTCCTGGATGGTGATGTTGCTTGACGCAATGTCTTAAATGTAGTCGTTTACTTTTTTGGCGAACGCCCCCAAGTATGTCCCAAACGAAAAACTCCAAATCTCTTCACTTGTACTGTTATACTCTCTCTCTCTTTCTCCTCTTCTTCTCTTGTTCTGCGTTCAAACCGTTCCTCTAGGACCTCATGGCTTTCAGGAGCGTCTAGCCGCCAGCCAGGAGGCCATGAAGAACAAGAACGTGGTCAATCTGGGCGCCATCCGTCAGGGCATGAAGCGCTTCCAGTTCCTCTTGAACTGCTGCGAGCCAGGAACGATACCCGACGCCTCCATCCTCGCTGCCGCTCTAGACCTGGTACGTTTTCTAGATTCCGCTTTCTCAAGTCCTGAAACGTTACCACGTCTTCATCTACTTTCCCGGTTCTTCCAGGAAGCTCCCGTGGTGGCGCGGGCCTCGCTTTTCCTCGAGTGCGCGCGATTCGTCCACCGATGCAACCGCGGCAACTGGCCGGAGTGGATGAAGGGCCACCACGTGAATATCACCAAGAGAGGCCTGTCCAGGGGCCGCTCGCCCATCGTGGGCAACAAAAGGAACCAGAAGCTTCAGTGGAACGCCGCCAAACATTTCTGCCAGTGGGGAGACGTGAGTTAAAGATTCCTTAGAAAAGCATGATTTTGTATAAAAGTGCAAGAATGTGTTTTTATATTTGTTTTATCCGTTCAGGCGATCGGCACGAGGCTGAGCGAGCTCTGTCACTCCGACAGCGAGAGTCCTGCCAACATCCTGGGATACATTTTTGATGAGGAGACCAAACGGAGGATGAAGAAAGAAGACGAGGAAGAGGACTACCTGGATGACAGTGAGTTTTCTTTACAGAAAAACTGCAGTATATTCAATTAAATATGAAGATGTGGTTGAAAGCTAGTAAGTGGACCTTGAGTTGAGGTTTTTACTGTTTCCAACGGTGAGAATTGACAGTGAATGTTCCAGTTTACGGAGCTGGGTTAGTAGTTTTTGACTCTTTGGTTTTATTAATATGTTTTTTACCCTGAAGACACAGTCAATCCTACGAAGTGTGGCTGCCCGTTTGCTCTAAAGATGGCCGCCTGCCAGCTGCTGTTGGAAATCACCACTTTCCTGCGGGAGACCTTTCCCTGCTTACCTCGGCCGCGCACCGAGCCCCTCGTGGTCGGTAGTCAAATCATCAATAATCATTAAAAAAGCCTAAATCCATTGATGTATTGTAAAAGTTCCCTTAAAAAAAATCTGTGATGGATCACCTGTAGGATCTGGACAGCTGCCGCCTGCGTCTGGACCCCGACCTCGGCCGCCATCGCTACGAGAGGAAGATCAGCTTCGCGGGCATCCTCGACGACGAGGACGGACACGATTCTCTCAACAGCAGCAGCCACACGCTGAAGTCCGACACCACCTGCGACGACAAGAAGACGCAGGAGGCTCAAGGTGAGATCAGGCTGTCGTGCGGAGCGAGCGGTTTGCTTTGTCGCCTCCCTGTCTGCTTATTAATATAAATAAATTAGATGATCTCTGCCCACTTCCCTCTTCACCAGCGCCCATCCGTAAGATTCGTATCGGAGGCTCCCGGCTGCTTCAGATCAAAGGGGCTCGCAGTTTCCGCGTCAAGAAAGGAGGCTCCCTGTCCTCCATACGGCGGGCGGGGAGCCTCAAGAGCACCAAGCTGTCCCGGCAGGACTCCGAGTCCGAGAACGAAGAGGGGCTGCTGTCACAAACACAGAGCAGGGACACTGTTACCGACATAGGTAAGACATCGTCCAGTCATCGCCGTCACATGATGTGTGAACGTCCTCAGATAAATACTTTGTGTTTCCTCTTTCAGGAAGTCCTTTCAGTACCAGTGAACCCAGCATAGAACCGGAGGGCCAGGGCTCAGGAGGAGCTGAGGACAACTACCACCGCAACATGTCCTGGCTCCACGTACGTCCCCTGATGTGTCTGGAGGTGTATTTGTAAGTACGATGTCCTCCTTCCTCCTCCACACTGACTCCTCCTCCTCTCTCTTGCGGTCCAGATTATGATCCTGCTGTGCAACCAGCAGAGTTTCATCTGCACCCACATCGACTTCTGCCACCCGCGCTGTTACCAGCACCACAGCCGCTCCTGCGCCCGCCTGGTCCGAGCCATCAAGCTCGTGTACGGCGAGACGGTGGACAGCCTGCGGGAGGACAGCGCCACCTCCGGGAACATCGGGGCGCGGGCCAAGAAGACTAAAGAGGTGAGTCTCACAGTCCATCTGTACTGTTTTATACCTTTCTCTGTCTTTTTCCTGACTTACTGAAGTCTTTGTGCCAACAGTGTTCGGACAAGTCTTGCCTGAGGACGCCGTCCATGAAGAGACGACCCACCGACACCAACACGGAAGGGAAGAAGGATACAGGCATGCTGAAGTACATCCGCAACCAGGTAATTGTTTTAGATTTAAGAGGGAATATATCCTGATACTGACTGATAAAACTTCCCAACAGGCCTTCACATATGTGAAATATATAAAATACTCTTTCCAGGTGATGAGCTTGTCACCGGCTCCTCTCTCGCTGCTGATCAAAGCAGCTCCCATCCTGACCGACGACATGTACGGAGACGTCCAGCCTGCAGCCTGGGAGCTGCTGCTCAGCGTGGACGAACATATGGCGGCTGCCGCTGGTGAGTCTGCCGTCAGCGATCTGTGGGTGTTGTGACCTTCAGAGTTTGAATTGAACATTTTGTCCTAGATATTCAGACGCTTCAGAGTCTAAGGTTTAAGTTTTTCTCTTTCTCTTGCCCTCTTTACTCCTGCTTTCATCTCTCGTCCTCCCTCCGCCCTCTCTGAATCCCCTCCAGCTGCCATGTTCCTCCTGTGTGCCGTGAAGGTCCCCGACGCAGTGACCGAAATGATGATGGCAGAGTTCCATCACCAGGAGGCCGGCCAGCGCATCAACTCCGTCCTCAAGTTCTACACGCTGTGGCGTTTCCGCTACCAGGTGTGGCCTCGCATGGAGGAGGGCGCCCAGCAGATCTTTAAGGTACAGAATGATAACGAGAGGTTGATAATTGTTTTTTTTACAAGAAATATATTTCATCTTTGACCCGTTTTCTTTTGCCTTTCAGATCCCTCCACCCAGCATCAACTTCACGCTGCCGTCTCCCATACTGGGCATGCCCTGTGTCCCCATATTCGACCCCCCCTGGGTGCCCCAGAACACAGGCAGCGTCCAGGACCCGATCAATGAAGACCAGTCTGTGAGTCTGAGCACCTGTTCACACGGGCTGCCTCGTATGCACTTGTTTACTTATATAACCTAAGTAGCAAAACAGAGAAAAAAGCGATGAGATTTTATATTTAGCGGTGCTAAAATTCATGCACATACTTTTAATCTGTATTTATATACATCTGCACGAGTGGATGTGACATCACAAACAAACTGATCAGGGTTGGGCAGCCAGGATACTTTAGCTTACAACATTAAAGGTACTATTCACGAAACAAAACAAGCATTTTTTATTACTTACCTGTCGTATCCAGCCATGCTGATTTTGATTTTGTGGCGTGAAGATTGTCTAGAGGACAAATCTTTTGCTCTAGAGGGCAAATCATTCCAATTTTAAAAGTTCACTTTGCTTGTAGTGCTAATCTGCATAAATTAGCATGCTAACGTGCTAAATAAAGATGGTAACATTAAACCGTTTTGAAGTCTCATCTTTGGCTTCTTGGTGACCGTATTTGGATGCAATAGTGGTAACTAGGAAGAATATCCTGATTTGATCTGACAAAAAAAAATCAAGAACACGACGTGGTACCGACTTAACACTAGCTAGTCACGCTGTAAAGCAAACGGGACCATTATTTACAAAATAAACATCATGCTGTGTTGAGGAAGACATGAAGCTAGAGATTGAGGCCATAAACTCAGTGGAAAACTGTTCACTGAGTTCATAAATCAAGTGAGAAGTAGGGTCGTTTTCTCATAAGTTCCCATATAATCTCACTCCTTTTTGCAACCGGTGGAGTCGCCCCTTAACGCCATGAGAAAGAATACAGATTTAAGCCACTTTTCAGACTCTCCAGCCACTATTTATTGAGGTGGAGACCCTCATATCATAGACAGACATCTTAAAATGTGGTCAAACTATCAGCATGGCTCGATACGTTCAGAGGTAAGTGAAAGAAATGTGCTTTTTTTGTCAAAATGTACATGAACAACCCTTTAAATCTAATAATTTCCTTAAGACAATGTTAGTTTTAATAGCGGGGATCTTATTTTGAAGTCTACCAAAAGCAGACTTAGTGCACTGTAGACACATGTTACAAATTTTAATAGTTTTTAGAAGTTAGACGGGTAGAACAGGTGTTTCTTTTCCTTTCTTGCCTTTTTCTGTGAAAAGCATGATTATCAGACTATGTTGAATAGATATATGATGACGACCTGCGAGCACCTGTTCCTGTAATTTATCTATCGACTGTCTTTGTTTTTAGTACTCCACATTAATTCAGTCAGTCCATGCCATAGTAAGTTGGTATTTCTGTCCCGGATGTTTGTGCTGATGCATCTTGTTACCCTCCGATCATTAACGACAGGCGGGAAAGTTTTCCTCCATCGAGTGTTTTCTTTCTTAGCTGTTTAGGTTTTTTTCCATCATGGATCAGAAAGCTGGGGGCAGTTTCATGGGTCATTTCAGAGAGTTGCATCTTGATCACTGAAACGCCACACTCAAATAGTCTCTCTAGCACTTTGCTCAAGATCAAAAAAATAACAGCATGCATCAGACATCGAGACATTTCGTGTGTGTTGTGCTGTTTGTGCATGGTCATTGGATGAGAATGACTTTGCTGTGTATGTTTCCTCATATCACGCCTAGTCGGTTATGTATGTGTAATGAGCGCTTGTGTGAATGCTGTGAGGCATTTACTGTACACAAGATACAGTAAATTCTCCAAATTCCAGTTTGTCACAATTCGTCACGATTGAAATCTTATTCCTATTCAGAACGTCAACAGTGTTCTTCATGATGCTCGGGTTCCCATTAGAGCATGAGATCAATGTGCTGGAGGAGAGTTACTGTATTAATGTGTTGTCTAGTCATTTGACATTAGAAAATGCTCCTCGGATGTAAAGCCTAGAGTAGCTGTGCACACGCGTTTCCCCGAAAGATTCAAACTGTCAATTGATTTGTGCATTCCCTCATTCTGTCTGCCGTTCTACGTCTGTGCCGTTTGATCCACCCTCCACGCTCGCCTTCCTTCCAGAAATCCTTCTCGGCGCGGGCGGTGTCGCGCTCCCACCAGCGGGCCGAGCACATCCTGAAGAACCTGCAGCAGGAGGAGGAGAAGCGGCGCCTGGGTCGCGAGGCCAGCATCATCACGGCCATCCCCGTGGCTCAGGAGTCCTGCTACGAGCCCACCTGCAGCCCGCCGCCGGAGCAGGAGGAAGAAGGTGGGGCTGCCCGCCACACAAACATAATATACAGTATTTGGCCCTCATTCTCTTCTGTAACATACTGAAGTTTTTGGAATTTGGAATTGAAAGCTCTGTGCCCTGATAGCACGTTGTGTTTCCTGTATCTGTTCTGGCCGTGTCGGACATTGATCCTGCCAGCAGAAGAAGTGGTGAACCTGGC
Source organism: Diplodus sargus (assembly GCA_903131615.1). Lineage (NCBI taxonomy): Eukaryota > Metazoa > Chordata > Actinopteri > Spariformes > Sparidae > Diplodus > Diplodus sargus. Next base: position 877,615 of record CAEMYA010000116.1, read on the forward strand.
ATCGCGCCGTCTGTCCGTCAGCCCCTCCTGCGCCTCCAGCAACTCCCACAGGAACTACTCTTTCCGCCGAGGCTCCGTGTGGTCTGTCCGCTCATTGGCCAGTGCCGAAGGTGAGAACATTAAAAAATCTCTTATGGTGAGAACAAGAAAACAAAACCTGAGCTGATCTTCCATTTTTTACTCCTTTGTCCAGACGAAGAGAACACAACAGAACACACTCCGACTCACCACATGTTACAGCCGCCCCAAGCCGTCTTCCCAGCATGCATCTGTGCTGCCGTCCTACCGATTGTGCACCTCATGGAGGACGGGGAGGTTCGAGAGGATGGTGTTGCTGGTAGGAGTCTTCACACAGTATAAGACCCAACACAAAACACACAATTATTGAAAAAGCTTTTATACCATTTAGACCTTGAGAACCCTTGTGGTTTGACTTTTTTACACTTGCCTCTCTGGGCTTCCGTACATTCTGTATTTGCACGTACACATATTCCCTTCAATGTTTCCTCAGTGAGTGCTGTCGCCCAACAAATCCTCTGGAACTGCCTGATTGAAGATCCGGCCCTGGTTCTCCGCCACTTCCTGGAAAAACTAACAGTGAGCAACAGACAGGTGAGTGAACATATGAAGACCCAAACACAGCTAAAGATTTAAAAACAGGAAATGTGACTTGACTTGTATTCTTTGTGTTGTAACGCCAGGACGAGCTGATGTACATGCTGAGGAAGCTCCTGCTCAACATCGGAGATCTGCCGGCCCAGACATCACACATCCTCTTCAACTACCTGGTGAAGCAACAGACTTATATCTTTATTTGTTATTCAGTTCTCTTTAGACTCTCAGTTGACCATCTCAAAATTCTTGCCTCCTAGGTGGGACTGATAATGTACTTCGTGCGAACCCCGTGCGAGTGGGGAATGGACGCCATCTCGGCCACGCTGACCTTCCTGTGGGAGGTGGTCGGCTACGTGGAGGGGCTGTTCTTCAAGGACCTCAAGCAGACCATGAAGAAGGAGCAGTGTGAGGTCAAGCTGCTGGTCACTGCGTCCATGCCAGGTGAACTTGACACTGACACAGCTCGACAGCATTACTGTACTATCTGCTGTATGTTTTGTCCGATTGTAACGTGACACCAATAATATGTCAAATGTATTTTAATGTTTTCTGACGCATTGTTGTTGCAGGAACCAAAACACTGGTCGTGCACGGGCAGAACGAATGTGACATCCCGACACAACTTCCTGTCCATGAAGACACTCAGTTTGAAGCCCTGCTCAAGGCAAGTCAACAAATCCTTAATTAGTGTCCTAAAATGGAAATGGAAGTCAGAATATGAAAGATGTTCATGATCTTTTCTCTCTCTTACAACCAGGAGTGTCTGGAATTCTTCAACATTCCCGAGGCCAGATCAGCTCACTATTTCCTCATGGACAAACGATGGAACCTCATCCATTATAGCAAGGTAGACGGTTTAATGTCCTTCTATTTGTTGAGAAAATGTCCTACTGCAGTCCAAAACCCTGTGGAATTATCTAAAAAAAATGTATCGTGGTGAAAGTTAGCAATGCTGCTGTTTTATGCCAATATTGAGACAATATTTCTACATTTTCTATTTACTCTCTGACACTAATGTTGCTATCTACCTCCTCCAGACATATGTAAGAGACATCTACCCCTTCCGGAGATCAGTATCTCCCCAGCTCAACCTGGTCCACATGCTACCTGAAAAAGGACAGGAGCTGATCCAGAAACAAGTATGGAACATTTTAAATGTGACAATCGAGACTCTATGAAATTAGTGTGTACTTTTTTTTTCTCATTCTGTTTCTTTTCCCTTCTCCGTTCTTCTTCCAGGTGTTTTCCCGTAAGCTAGAGGAAGTCGGTCGGGTCCTCTTCCTCATCTCCCTCACTCAGCACATGCCGGCTGTGCACAAGCAATCCCACGTCTCCCTGCTGCAGGAAGACCTCCTCCGCCTGCCGTCTTTCCCGCGGACGGCCATCGATGCAGAGTTCTCGCTGTTCAACGAGCAACAAGGTGAGACAGACTCTTAACTGCACCATCAGACATCTGAATACAAATCATCATGCATTTTACCACAATCTCCTCTTCCAGGAAAGGAGCTGTTTGGTTTGGACACCCTTCACAAAGTGCTTTGGATCAAGCTACTGGAGGAAATGTTTCTGGGCATGCCCAGTGAGTACCCATGGGGCGACGAGATGATGCTGTTTCTCAACGTATTCAACGGGGCGCTGCTGCTGCACCCCGAGGACAGCTCCCTCCTCAGGCAGTACACGGCCACCGCCATCAACACCGCCGTCCACTTCAACCACCTCTTCTCCCTGAGCGGTTACCAGTGGATCTTGCCAACCATGCTGCAGGTAAGAATCCACACTGGTGGAGCTGAAGTTAATTCATTTAAACTTAAACATAAGCACCATATTAGGAAGGAAGTAGTGATTAAATGTCAGGATGTATCAGAGTTAGGACCATTAATCTCGACAACTTTTATAGATGAATTAAGTGTTAAGTTAGAAACAGTACGTCTGTATGCAGATGACACCATTTTATATACGGCATCCTGAAAAACACCCTAAAAAATTGTAATTGGTTTGCAACTCATCTACGCTGATGACACTATGTTATATAGAACAACACCTTCTGTTACCCTGAAGGTTCTCAACATTTGCATTCTGTTTTTGGTTCTGCACTGGTTTAGTCAACAGAATTAAGGACAAGAAGGATTCCTCCTCTTCATTCACCACGTATTAGTGTTTGCCATGTTGCTGGAAATCAAAAAATCAAGCTTCGTAGTCTGTTGCTTTGAGTTTGTTGCCCCAAACGTGATTCTAGTGTGACAGGGAGAAATGAGATATGAATCCGTCCTGTCTGTATTGTTACATCAGGTCTATGCCGACTATGAAAGCGACCCGTTACTGAGGCAGGGTATCGAGTTCTGCTGCCGGCAGTTCTACATCCTCCACCGCAAACCCTTCATCCTGCAGCTGTTCGCCAGTGTGGCTCCGCTGCTGGAATTCACAGTAAGATGAACGAGCACACATATTGCTTACATACCCTTTTTTTTTTATATCCCTGGATGCAACTAAGTTATTTTCCTCTGTCTTTATATCCCATCCCAGACCAGCACCAGTACCGGTCTGTCGAAAGGAGTGTCAGCTCAGTGTCTGTTTGACCTGCTGGTCTCTCTGGAGGGGGAGACCCACGACGCCCTGGATGCTCTGGAGCTGGTGAAGGCTGAGAAACCTCTTCGTTCTCTAGGTAAACAGGAAGGGAGCACTTAGATATCCGAAGCCTAATGTGAGGGTTCCTCTTGTCCAGAAGCGATTGTCCCATCGTTCAATGACAATGTTTTTTGTTTTAATTGACCTTATCTTACATCAAATAAGCCAAGAACCAACTCTTATTAATGACGCTTTAAATAGACTGCTCATACTGTTTTTCTTTTGCAGATTTTTGCTACGGTAACGAGGACTTGGCCTTTTCCATCAGCGAGGCCATCAAGCTGTGTGTCACTGTGGTCGCCTACGCCCCTGAGTCCTTTAGAAGGTACAGAACACATACCAAACATACCAATGATTATCTTTACCTCTTCTTTTATCTCCTTTTCATCACTTAACGGTCTGTCTCTCCAGTCTCCAGATGCTGATGGTCCTGGAGGCTCTGGTCCCCTGCCACCTACAGAAGCTGAAGAGCAACACCGTCACAATGGAGTCGGCCTCAGCTGCCAGGGACGAGATCGCAGCCATCGCTGCTCTGGCCACATCCCTACAGGCCCTCCTTTACAGCTCCGAGGCACTCACAAGGTCAATATCTGGACTTTTTACCCCATTTTTTTGTGCATAAGGTTGTGGTGCCCTTACAGTCTTTATAATTGTATCTTCTGCAGGCCGATGACAGCCCCGCAGCTGTCCCGCTGTGATCAGGGCCATAAGGGTGGCACTGCAGCTAACCATGCCATGTCAGGAGGGGTCAACACCAGGTCAGGACTATAACATGATCAGTTTTAGGAGATGTCTTTGGAAGAGATTGAGTTCTGGAGTATGCATGTTTCTTTGTTCAGGGACAACCTCCATTTGCTGGAGGAGGGTCAAGGCATGCCAAGGGAAGAGCTGGACGAGCGCATCGCCAGGGAAGAGTTCCGCCGGCCACGGGAGTCCCTGTTGAATATCTGCACCGAGTTCTACAAACACTGCGGTCCGCGACTCAAGATCCTGCAGAACGTCGCCGGTGAGCCGCGCGTCACAGCGCTGGAGCTGCTGGATATCAAGTCCCACATGAGGTGATGAAATTCAAGCAAGCCTCTCAAAGGATTTGACATCATGAAGTAAAAGTCAAACTGATCGATCGAGAAAGTCATCAACACGTAACGCTGAAGCTTTTTCTCTGTTCCAGGCTAGCGGAGATCGCCCACGCCCTGCTGAAGCTGGCGCCCTACGACACCCTGACCATGGAGAGCCGAGGGCTGCGCCGCTACATCATGGAGATGCTGCCCATCACCGACTGGTCGTCCGAAGCCGTCCGCCCCGCCCTCATCCTGATCCTCAAGAGGCTGGACCGCATGTTCAACAAGATTCACAAGATGCCAACGCTCAGGTGCGCTCGCCCACAGGCACTATGCACCAGGTCTGTTGAATACGATCACTTCTATCTCTGTCTCCCTGTGAGTGTATCGTGCTGTGCCGGTGCCGTGGTGTGTACACTAGTTAGACGGCTTCTTGGCACTGTGGTCTGTAAGCGCTGCCTTCGTGGGTGCTGTACCGTAAGTGCTGCTGTGGTGTGTTTCTGTGCGGATACTCGTGCGTCTGTGAAAGGAGTGAAATGCGACATGTGAGGGTGTGTGAACGAACGATGGATCAACGGCAGCCTTCCCCCTAAACCAGAGTCCAGTCTTGTGTCATGAACAATTATGCAGATTTGACTAAATATATATTTTTGAAGGGTTCGTGGCGACAGAACTGGACAACTGCTGTTGTTGCAGCAAAACAATTTAATTTGAAGCTAAATAAATGCAAAGTTTCAACAACACTGTGTTCTGAAGAGACATGAATTTCCTAATTAATTCCGCCTGCTAGGTTGCAATAATCAGCAAATTGTAATGTCCCACAATTTTTTATCTTTTTATATGCTAAACAACTTATAGATAAACTGGGAAAACAATCGGCAGATTACTTTATAATGAAAAATAATCATTGTAGCCCTGCCATACAGTACAATAACTCGGTTAAATCACTAATTTTAATGGTCATAAACTTTATTTGTGCAGCACATTTCATAGATAAAAGCACTGATAGCTATAGCTGATACACATTTTAGTTATCGTGTTTAATTTGTTTCTTGTTGATAATTATGCCCCCTTTTGTGCCACAGAAATAAAGAAATTATTTAATGAGACAAGTTTTTGGGATTATCTGCTGTAGCTTTTCGAACTTTCTGTGCATTAATATGGTAATAATAAAAGTCCGTCATAAAAAGATTTTCTTTGGAAAATACCCCACAAAACCCGGCACCAAATGTGTGCAACTAAATCCTCCACAACTCAGGGAAAATACTAATTTTTGCTGATACAAATAGCAGTTTTTGACAACCAATACTTTACATTGAAACAATAAACATTTACATTACAAGGAAGGAAGAACGATCAACTACATAACCAATATTAAAATGTTCAAACATAAAAATAAAGAATAAATAATAAATCAAAGTGCAAACCTGCGTCCTCCTCCATGACACCAGACTGCCTGGCTCAGAGTGAACTCTGGTCTCAGGTGTGTGTTTGACACCAGGATCTGTTGCTGCAGTGTTAAGCTGGCTGTGTCTGTGAGCTTTGCTGTAAACTGTATTTCGCTGTCAGTCTGGCCTTTGTTACACTCAGAAAAGGTGGAGCATACAAGGTGGGGAAAAAGATAATAGATTTTAAACATTCAATATAGATCTCATGCTGCATTCAAGTCATTTGAAAAGAAGCCGATGAGACAGAAATGAGAGTTTCTGTTTCATCCCACATGACCTGAATGATGCATCTGTGTTCCAATCTTTGTTAAATTCATGACTATGTGCTTTTATTTTGGTGTCGGGTTTGGTGCTGTTTTGGGTGTGTGTTCTCCAGGAGGCAGGTGGAGTGGGAGGCGGCCAGCAGCCTGATCGAGGGGATCTGCCTGACCCTGCAGCGACAGCCAATCATCTCCTTCCTCCCGCACCTTCGCTCGCTGATCAACGTCTGCGTCAACTTGGTATGGACTCACACACAAAGCGGTGAAGATCCCTCTATGTAGATACAGTTCTCTGAGTGTTTGTGTGTGTTGTCAGGTGATGGGTGTGGTCGGTCCCTCCAGCGTGGCGGACGGACTTCCTCTTCTCCACCTCAGTCCCTACCTGTCTCCTCCGCTGCCCTTCAGCACGGCGGTGGTCCGACTCGTCGCTCTGCAGATCCAGGTCGCGCCTCATCTCAACTCATCTCCTCAGTCAGCACCTCCAGCTATGCACAGTTTTAATTCCTTGCCCTCTTTTCTTGATCCCAGGCCTTGAAGGAGGACTTTCCTCTCAGCCATGTGATCTCACCCTTCACCAATCAGGAGAGGCGAGAGGGGATGCTGCTCAATCTGCTCATCCCCTTCGTGCTGACAGTCGGCTCTGGAAGCAAAGGTACGATCTTCGAGGCCTCTGCTTCAGCGAACTCACCCTTACTGTGAATGTGACTAAGGTTACAAAACTTTAACATCTCCCGTTAATGTCTCTGTGCAGACAGCCCCCACCTGGAGCCGCCCGAGATCTTCCTCCTCCTCCAGACGGTCATCAACATACTCCTGCCTCCCCGGATCATCTCCACCTCCCGCACCAAGAACTTCATGCTGGACGCCTCCCCGGCTCACTGCTCCACGCCGGGCGACACCGGGAAGGATCTGCGCAGGGAGGGGTTAGCCGAGTCCACCAGCCAGGCTGCGTATCTGGGTACG
>CAEMYA010000116.1:888471-902247 GCA_903131615.1 Diplodus sargus
AAAAAAAAAAAAATGTTTGTGTGTTTCTGAGAAATGAGTGAAAAGCCCAAAAAATTCTGGAGATTTTTTTTTGTCTTGTGTGAAAACAGGTAAAAAAAAAAAATTCTTGGGTTCACACAAGAACATAAAATTCTCCTGAAATTGTTTTTTTCACTTGGTGTCACAAATGAAAAAGCTCAGGAACTTAAAAAATGTTTTTAATCAGTTCTAAAGTCACAAACAAATCAAGATCAGAATTTTTAAAAAAATGTGTTTCTTTTTTGCCTCTCTGGGCTTCCGTACATTTCTGTTTGTTTGAAAACATATTGCTGTTTCAAGTTTAACCTTTTCAAATGCAATACTTTAAAATGGCCATAAAAAACGCTGATGGAAACATGATTTAAACATTTTTTAAAATTATTTTTTCAATACTTTATCACTTTATAGGGAAACACAACATCTTCAACAACAAATGACTTAAAACTGCTTATACATATTTTCCAATTTAACTTAAATTTCACTCATGTAGGGACAGATGGAATCATTCTCAGTTGCTTAGTTATTTTGTAAACTAAAGAATATATAAAATGAGTTTAATTAGTTTGTCAATGAAGTTCTTTACAAACTGTCCCCATACATAAATAAATCACTGAGAGGAGTCATTACAAGTCTTACTTATGTTAAAATCATGTTGTTTTTTTAACTTTTCCTCTAAAAGTCATTTTAAAAATGATGTATTGTAACCTAACTGTGACGTCCCTGCAGCTGCGTCGCCCCCTGCTGTCCATCCCGAAGACTGAACCACGTGGTCGATCCGGAGCGAGGCTCTCTACGACCCGCCGGAGCATCCAGCCCAAGAACAAACCACTGGGTAACAGCACGCGTGTCTCCGTCTGAGTGTCTGGATGTAGAGAAGTGACGATGAGAACACGTTTGTCTGTCTTAACTTTTTTTTTTTAACACAATGAGAAACAACCAAACTTACCCTGCACTTCAGATCGAGCACACGACGAGCCAAATCTAGAGCGGTCGATTACCGTCTGATTAAAACTGTGTGTGTGCTGACTTGAACTGACCCGTCCTCCCCGTTCACGACCTCTGTCTTTGTTCCGATGCTGTTTGTTGTTCCACCGGACTGACTCTTCTCACTCTGTTCTGTCTCATGCCTTTTGTTTCGAAATAAAGAAACTTTGTTGGACTGTGAAGGTGAGACACGACCCTTGAACCCTTCCTCTCCACCCTGCAACGGCCCGCCCCCTTTTATATCTGCAACCTCACCCAATAGGGCGCTCTGCATGTCTGTCTTGCATCCCCCTCCCAGTCCCCTGCCTCCCCTCCTCCCACCTCCTGTCCCGTCCCCTGCCTCCACTCTCTTTGGTGGTGCTGATGTGTTAGCGCGTCGCCGGCGGCCTCGGCTTCTGTTTTTCTCACCACGTGTATGTGTGTCCACAGCGCATGGAGACCAAAAGAGGTCGGTGACCTTCACGGAGAATCAGGGGCAGACGCCGTCCACGCCCGGCGCCGCGGAGCCTCCGGCGGAGGGCAGGAAGGCCAGCCCCGCCCTCTCAAAGTCCCCGACGCTGGAGGTGCCATCCGCCTCGTCGGCCACGGTCACTGCGGACCTGCACGGGCCTGCGAACACACAGGTGGGATGTTAAAGATGTCGGAGGTTTCAAATAGAAGGCAGCACAACATTTTGCACAGTTTGGATTAAAGTGAATGTTTTCAAAAATCCAAGAAGAAGAATTTCAGCTTGTAATATTTTAAAATAGCAATATTGACTCCCAAGAAATTCCATGTGAAACTGTGACACATAACATATTTTACCCTTTAACGTCAATGTAGTACGAAATTGTTACAAAATAGTTTCACTAAGTTGCTATTTTATATGAACTCTTTTGAATAGCTTGGTGATCAAAATTCCAAGTCTGATCTAAATTGTTTTGGTGTATTTTGTTTTTGGATGGAGTGGTACACGTACGTCTCTTGTGGTCAAAATGAGTATCACAAAAACAAACACTTAAAAAAATTAGCCCTCATGCGGGGCACCAAAAATGGTGCTGCACGTAACAAAAAAAAACAAAAACAATTTCTCCTGAAAAACACGCTTTCATGTGAAGGAACTTAGAGATATTATCCTGGCAAAGATGAAAACCAAACTTTTGAAATTTAGATCAGACTTGGAAAATGGATCAGCAGAAAACGAGCCAACAACATCAAAACTGAAGATTAAGATGCGTAATAAAAACAAACTACCATTGTATTTTCCACTGTACCTCCTCCTCTCACCATGCAGGTAGTTTTGCAATTATTCCACCCAAAATAATGGAGTTTTTTTTTGTTGTTTTGATATTTTTGTGTGAACTGGCCCTTTAAGTGTGGGCGATGCATCTCATGTAACAAGCTGAACCTACAGGATCAAAGTGTGTCGTCACCCAGGTCCCCTCATCCATAACCAGCAAGGAGAAGAGAGAGCAGTGGGGCCTCCGCAGCAGCCTCTCCCCTCCACCCTCCATTTCCCGCCCCTCCACCCCAACACCTCCATCCCGCACCTGCTCCCCGCTGCCCCTCTCCCGTACCTGCTCCCCGCTGCCCTTATCCCGCACCTCCTCTCCTCTCCCACCGCCGCTCCCGGTCCTGGGCACAGCACCTGCACCTGGTCCTCCGCCGCCTCCGCCTCTGCCACCGGCCCCTCTCCTGCCTCCCCCGCCGCCCGGGCCTCCCCGGATCAGGGAGAGCCCCGGGGACGAGGACACGACGGCGCTGCTGCCGCGCAGCGACACCCTGCTGCAGCTCAGCGAGGACGACGGCACGGTGAACCCCCTCCTCACCCCGCTGCTGTCCCCTCCCTCACCCCGCCGGTCGCCTCGCCGGCTGCCCCTGCCTCTCTCCCCCGTCGACCTGGACCTGGATGAGTCTCACGTGTGAGAGGATTGTATTTTTCTATCTGCAGATACCTGCAGGGTGCGCACACCTTTCTAAACATTCAAGAGCCACAACAGAGAAATTAAATGGGTGACTGAAAATCTAAAAGTAGTTTGAAAGGACGGGAATGTATCCCTCTGCCTCCTCGAGCGTGTCGCCGTCCCACCGACTTGATTTCTAAACTTAAGTGTTCATTCCTAAATGTACAAAAACAATCCGTCCTGTCTCTGTAGGTCTCTGATCGAATCTCAGTGTTGAAGATCAACATGAAAATCTGTGTTTATGGCTACAAACCGTGAGGGTTGAATGTAAACTTCAGCAGCAGTTGGTCTGTTTAACCTCAAAGATTTATTTTTCAATCATATTTATGTCACACAAAGGACTTTTATTCTGTGGTGAATTAATTATTAAAGAAACCAGAAGAGGTGAAAGGGTTGATATTTAATTAATTCATTTAAATGATGTCTATAAAGCAGAGATCTATTTAAAGAACTTGTATAAACAGTGTATTAATTCTATAAGCTGTTGGAGAAATAAGCGCCTTTATATTAAATGATATACAATAAATTTAAAATACAGTTTATGTATATTAAACGTTCTATGAGATCATGTGGACCAGGAGAAATTAGAGATTTTATATTTAAGAAGATAATTGTACGTTTGTTCTGTTTGTTGATTAAAACTGTAAAAATGTTAATGGAACAAGTCGAGGAAATTAGAAGTAGCCATAGCTTCCAGAAAAAAAGGGATATATTGATATTTCATATACAATATAATTTAAAGTAAACCGGGAAAAATGATGCTAACTAGCCTAGCAGAGTAGCAGTAACCACAAGGGATGAGCGAGTACGCCATTTTTGGTCAGTCGCCACAGCTAGCCAAAGCTAATGCTGGAAAGGATAAAGTGACATTTAATATTTCAAATAATTAGAAGCTAAATTGGGGAAAATGGCGGAGAAAAAAATTGCAAAACTGAGTTTTGGTTGACCAAATGCTGGAAAGCGAGCGAGCTTTGCAGAGTGGCGGTAACCACAAAGAATGAGCGAGTACATCATTATCTGTGTAACTTAAATTAACTAAATTAATCGTATCCATACACAGAATGGGTGTGGCTACAATCATGAGTGGGTGGTGCTTAAACCTTAAGTGGGTGGGGTTAACCAGATGTTTCTTTACAAAGCCTTCCACTAGTAGCCATGGCTAGCCATAGCTAAAGCTAAAAATAAACCCCTGGATAATTTAAATAAAAATTGCTAAAGCTAACTAGCTTAGCAGAATCGGAGTAACCATTAGGGATGATTTGCACAGGAAACCTGCTCATAGCCATGGCTAACTGCATACTTAGTGCTAAAGTGGGGAAATTGGTTGGAAAAAACTGCGAAACTCCAGCTAAAGCCAACTAGCTTGGAGCAGTAACCACTAAGGGTGAGCGAGTTCACTATTATTCAGTTCAACCAACTAAATCATCCCTATCTGTACCCAGAGTGGGCGTGGCTTGCGTCACAAGTGGGTGTGGCTTAACTCAGAAGTTCATCAGAAGTTTCAATATGAATAATTTTTTTTACTCAGATGACACTAATACTCGAAAAAAAGGTACAGTATCTTCACCAGATGCTCGTTTAACCCCAGAAACCATGTTAGCTTTCGACACGTCGTGTTTATTTTAATGCACCAAAGTATAAATAAATCTATTTCACAGACACCTTGCAAACAAATACATATAACATTTCTGAAGCTATGGACTGTAAATGATTAAAATATGCTAAATTGCTGGAGAAACCCTTTAAATTCAGTGATTTTATCTTTGAATGTGTCGTGTCTTTTATGTTATTCAGGTTTTTCAGTGATGCTGCACTGAAAACGCAGATTTAAACAGCAAAATTGACTCATTTATTGTACATTTGAATGCAGCTCAGTGTCGATTCTACAGAGTGTATTGTGTCTCTTATCTGTGACCAAAGACTGTATCCTCCATTTTGTGTTCACGTGGTCAAAATATATCAACTCTGATGTAACATTTACTCAAAAATCAGTCAGTCGTGCTGATTGTGTGTTGCTGGTTTTGTTTCCACGTCTTGCGCACAGACAAATTTCATTGCGACTGTGATGAAGCGATGCAGTAGATGGCTGTTACCTCGTTGTTCATTCCATGCCTTAACAGAGAAATACGAACATGTTGACGTCTGTCGATATCACAAAAGTTTATAGAAGTTTATTGTGAAAAACCTCATAACCTCCGAAAGATCTGGATATCTTAATATACTCAAACTATTTATTTTAAGATTAAACACACTGCTACGAAACCCTGCTTTCATTTAGAACTCCGTCACAGTCGATTCATAACTGATCACATTGCTGGTGATGATGATGTTGAATCACGTGATACGGGATCGATACGTGCCATAAATCCACACCAACGCACTGTGAGTGTTTCGTTATCGGCTGCTTTCTCTGTACTGTGTTCATCATTCTTTCTTTGTGACAATGTTGTAATCATATGAGAACATAAGAGGTCGTGTACTGTTTACTTACGCAGAGGAAATAATATTTAAAAGTGTATTTATCATAAAAAAAACACATGTTAGCTTATTTAAGACCCCAAATGTTGAACTTGAAGTGTGTTTCTTGTCATGTTAATTTTTCATGATCCATAAAACACACACTTGTGTACTTGTGCTGCATATCGAGTACAAAGATGATTTCAGAATCTGATTTCCCTTTAAATGTATCGTGTCTGTGTCAAACTGTGTCTTCTTTGTGCAGAGTTAACAATAATCTACAGTATATCAGAACATTTCTGGAACATCAAAATAAAATGGATATTGTTTACAATGTTTTTCCAAGTTTCCGTCCATTTCTTTACCTGTGGAGAAACACGGCAACGTTCTGGTGAGTTAAAGAAAAAAATAAAAGTGAGTTTCCTGCGTTTTAGGTTTTGCTGCTTAAATGTGCCACAATATTTGCAACAAAACTTTAAAATCCAGTCTGAAACAAGCAGCTTCCGACACATTTTTCTTCAACACCTATGAATTTCTACTTCCTGTTTATGAAAACAACAGCTGCTACTGTTCACTATCAAGAGGAAAAGCTCAGTGTGATGAGTTCCTGCTGAAGAGGCCCAACCTTCAAGGTTCAAGTGACGTGTTGAATGTCACTCGTAAAAACCCACAGAATTGTTTGTGATCATATAGTCTTAGGGTTTTCTTTTCAGTGAAAGACATCTGTTTCTAAAAGGTGGAAACCTTTTAGAAACAGGTCAACAAGTAAGAAGACAGAGCAGAAGTTCTGAGGTTGTGAGTTTAATCCCCAGGAGAACTCAGGTTTTTGCTGAACTGTCCTCTCAAAAAGGCCTTAACAATGAAAACATCCCCACAGATGAGCTCGGGTTTGATTCCTGAACCTCAGGTGTTGAGAATAGAATCTCACATACTCAGCATTTCCCATCCGATGCACACCTGTTTCTAAAAGGTGTGCTGAAGACTCACTGATCAAGCAGCTCAGGATATTCCTTGCAGTTTTTCATGATGTATGTTTGTTCCTCCCTCAAATCTTTGACTTTGGCGTCTGTTATCAAAAAGAAGAAGTGAAAAGCCCCAATGCGGGTGAATTATCTCTGAGCAAATAGCTCAGTGAGTAAGATGACTGAGCAGAAGTTCTGAGGTTGTGAGTTCAAGTCCTGGTGAAGCTGAGGATTTTACTGATTTGTCCTCTCAAAAAGGTCCAAAAAATGCTATAAAGCTCAAAACACCCTGCTGGACCAGCTGGGATTTGATCCCTGGACCTCAGAAGAAGAGCAGCAGCATCTCATCTTACTGAGCTATTCTGCTACACAATAAACTCAGTTCACAGTATATATAACATGAATAAATGTGCAGGAGAGCAATACTTTGGTTTCTACAACATAAAGAGTCCCACAACCTCCCAGTCTGAAGGCAGCAGTGTGACAGCATGAAAACATCATTTCAGCTGTTGATCTTAAGTTCTGCTTCCATCTAGTGCTTCTTTGCTCCCAAAGGTGGAAACCGGGTGTTTCTCAAGTGTTTCCACCTTCCACCATCTTTTCAGTGAAAGACAACCCTATGACTGTACAATCTTTGATGATGCTCACCTGTTTCTAAAAGATGGAAACCTTTTGGTGGACAGCAGCATTCAACACTGTGTGTGTTTATTGTCTTTGTGTTGTTGATCCTGAAGAAACATGATCTCATTTTTGCTGCACTACTTTTGTTGGTACAACTAAATGACAATAAAGCTTTGATTTATTGATTGATTGATTGAAGCAAAGTGTCCGGAATGAGGAGCGAGATTTGGTGAAACATAGTCAAACTCCCCCACAGAAATGGTACATTTGGGGGATGTGCAGCCAATCAAACCACCTGCAGTCTATAAAGCTGAGCTGCTGCCACACAGTCAGTCTTTGGTTCCTCAGTCTGCTGTGCGTACCTGCTCAGGTGAGTGATGTCGTGACTTGGTGTTAGTTGACGTGATGCTACTTTAGGTTTGGACACATTCTGGGAGCTGCTGTTGGGTTGTGGATCACTTGTTGCTCTATTTAAAGATAATCATGGTTGACTCTCACTTATGATGCTGCTAAAGAGAACTTTGGTTAAATCAAAGTATAATTTATGAATTTCCTTTGAAAAGTCACCAGTCTGAGTTTGTTACTAATGATTTGCTTTTTTCTTTCATAGGAAACCTAATGAACAGTTTCCCGATCCTGATGCTCAATCTTCAATAAAATGAACAGAATCTCAAATCCTGAACTTTTGATTCTAATAGTTTATCTGCACTGGCAACAGTTTTTCAGGAAAGCTGAAGTCAGCCGATCTTCCTTTACAAGATTTCTTAGGATAAAAATCTACTTTTTAAAAGTTTCCAGACCTTTGACCTTACGTCAGACCTTGCGTCCTGATGCTCAACTCCCCTCCAGATTATATTCATGAGTTGTTTCACACCAGACATCATCTGGACAACAATCAGCTCTAGTTGTAAACTATGTCTGACTGCATGTGACTTTAATTTGAAACTAATCCACGGCTCAGAGGCTGACAGACAATCATTCTTATTTAAATGTATTTTTAATGTTTCCAAAACGATTTACATGTTACAGTTTATGAATGATGAAAAGGCCAGGAGGCTTAATGTGCAGACGGATAGCAGCAGTCCAGGTACAATAAATATAGAAAATGACAATAGTTTTGGGAGTCGCTCCTCTTTGTCCACAGCAGAGAAGCCGAAGGTATGGCCACCACCTTGTGGGACACCAGGCTCAGCTGGCTGACTGTCACCTGAGAATAAAAAGATAACAGTCAAGTACAAAATAAACGGTTTGAAGGTTTGTGTCAGTTTCTAAAGCCTGTAGCGTCTGATTCTGTCTGCATTTTATTTGTTTCAGATGTTTTAGGAACCCGGGACCAGAAACCAGAAACTAAAACCAACTGCCGTCTAGCTGACGAAGCCTGAAGGACTCCCTGGTAAAAAGGTAGCAGGTGAGAACAGATGGTGTTTGAAAACCATCCTGTAATGAACTAAGTTTATCTGCCAATTCTTGTTACAGTGAACTATAACTTTGTTTCTTCTTCTTCCAGGTGCCTCAGATCCAGAAAGGGAATTCACCGTTATGTCTTTTACACCAAATAACTTCCATAACATTGAACAAAAACAGACATGCTTGAAAAATGTAGCATGCCAATATAACAAGCAGCCTTTCACAGTAAAAGGCTGTTCAGCCGTGTTTGAACCTCTTGTCTTCTAGATGAACTAAGATGACGACTCGTCTGGAAAAACGTCTGTTGTTAAGATTTAATGTCAACTATGAATGCATTTCCAAGTTTAGTATTATACTTGGAAATGCATTCATAGTTGACAGTTTAAAATCGTAACAAAAGGCTTTTTTCCAGACGAGTCGTCATCTTAGTTCATCTAGAAGACAAGAGGTTCAAACACGGCTGAACTGCATTTTACTGTGAAAGGCTGCTTGTTATCTTGGCATGCTACATTTTTCAAGCATGTCTCGTTCAATGTTATGGAAGTTATTTGGTGCTTGTAATGTCAACAAAACCTTTTGTGACATCAAGTCTTGAATTACCACTTCATGTAAATGTTTGTCTCAGTAAACTTCATTTGACTGCATGTGCTTTGTGACCTTTATTTCCCTTTTGTCATACATGAATCACTGTATAAGGAGTTTTTACTCCACGACAGGCTGAGTTACAAAGAATATTATTTGTTCAATAAAAACTGAATCAAACATGGTGTTTTAATTTCATGGATATAAAGCAAATGCTAGCAATGGATGCTGAATAAAAGCTAAGGACAAACTCCTATATTCATCTGCATTTCACAAGGGGGGGCGCAACAGTGACGTTTTACCTCGGTTAGGTTATAAAATTAGCAATGTGAAACCAATGTGGGCTCTATGAAATCAAAGAGCATTTGTTGGGGGACGAGACTGTAACAGCAAGAAGAACGGACCTCATCTGGTAGTGTGAAGCGACCCGGTGCTGGAAGTCACCGTAGTGGGAATCTGAAAGCAGAACACAAGTTTAACACAAATGTTACATGTTCAGTCATAAAGCAGCAGGAACACGAGTTCAGACAATGAGGTGGTTGATTCAGTTTCAAAGAGAAATAACTAAAGTGGTTCAAGATGTCAGTGAAATGTAGATTTATGGGATAAGAATAATTATTTATAACAGAACAAACTACATCCTCAAAAAGCACATGGTGATGAATAAACTGTCTCAATTGTAAACTACTACACAAGCAGCGTGTTGGTTAAGGTAGCGCACATTTTAACACAATTAATTTAAAACAGTGGAATTAAACTGTAAAGCAGCATAATAAGGTACTTAAGAAAGTACTTCAGTGAATTAAACCTGGTTTATTCCTTCTCTGGCTGTTTTAAAGTTTGACACAAAGTTTAATTTGTACCTGAGTAAATACAGACTTGCTGCACAGCTGCACTGAGTTACTGTCAATCAATGCTCATTTGCTAGCGTTGCTAAGTTAGCATGGAAAACGTTTGTCAGATGTCTTGATTTGAAGCGTTCTTGCCATTAAATTTAACATTATGTGAGTCAAAATGTGCAGTAAAAGCTTCATTTCACTCCGAGTGCATCATTCTTCAACTTAAACGGTTTGTTCACGACACAAGACAGCTGAGCTAACAAGCTAATGCTAGCTAGCTGTCAGTTAGCTACACGGACAGCAGTGTTAGCTCGGTTACTGTCGCTAGAGCGACATGCGAAGTATCCAGACAGCCGGTGAAAACATGTAACAGACGAATGAAGCACTTACTTTATTTATCTGCTGCTCACACGAAGCATTTCACCGTCAGCATGTTGGTGGACACACAGAGAGAGCTGCTGGCTGACTGGGTCCATACGAGAGGGACCGGAAGTGTGACGTCTCAACCTCTGATTGGGCAAACGGCCTCAACTCGATTCAAAGGAGCTTTATTGACAAGGCAGCTGTTGACACACGAGCAGCGTGTTGTTAAAAAGGCTGACTATTTTCACACAGAGCATTTTAATCGAAGGAAAGTCTCGGTAACTGCAGGTTTGACTTTTTTTCTGTTAGATTAATTGAACATGTGACAGAAGAGAGATACACTGCAAACATGCCCAAGCATGGAGTCGAACCCAGGTCCACTACAGAGGACAAAGCCTTTCTACATGGTACACCTGCTCTACCAACTGAGCTATATGCATATGCATGTGCAGATACTTTTACTTTGATACTTTGGGTCACTTATCACCACAACAGGTTATTTTGGTTCTTACAATGCATCAAAACATTAATGAGAAACTGTGATATTGTTTGATTGGATAATGTTCATTGAATGCAGCAAACAAAAAAAGTTGGAAGCAAAGTGTAACAATAATGCAAATGTTTCTTTTTAACCATTTAATGCTGTGCACCATCGTCCAAAGTACAGCAAAAAAAGTACAGCAAAAAAAAAAACACAACACACAAAATTTCACATCCACAGTTTGAAGAAATAAAGCACAAAATAAAACACAAACTGAAGTTCAGGTTCCAACACCTGATGTCCAGGTAGCTCAGTGTGTTGGAGGACTGTCAGAAAGTACAGAGATTGTGAGTTTGATCCTTCAGTCAGTCTGAGTTTTGAAAACGGCTCTTCGGATAAAAGAGTCAAAAGCAGGACGTTCAGGTATCTGATGAGCTGGTCTGGAGGTTGTGGTTTTGAATCCTGACTCTTTATGAAATTGCTGCTCAGAAGAACGAGTGAAAAACTCAGAGAGACTCTTTGCTCTCATTGTCCTGTTAGCTCAGCATGGTGACACTACTGTGTGATGTTTTGAGGTTGTGGGTTCAATTCTTGATTGATTTTTTTTTTAGTGTTCAGGTTCAAAAGAGTGAAATGTAAAAGAATCAAAAATCATCTGTTAGATCCAGTAGTTCTGGCTGACAGAGACCCAGTCAGCAGTGCTGAGGTTGCAGGTTTGATTCTCATAATACTCAGTGAAGTCTGGAGGTTCAATCGAACTTCATCTCCAACTCATTAGCTCAGGAAGCTAAAGTGCTTCTTAGAAGACTGAAGGTTGTGGGTTCAAACCTTGACTAAGATTTGAAGGTGTTCATTTGTCTGATCCAGCAGCTCAGGTGGACACGCTGCACGTCAGAGCTTGACCTCATGAGGCTCATCAACTTTTGAAGTCCAACACATATAAATGAAAACTTAAAAGCGCTCAGAGAAGAGATGTGTCCAATAAAAGTGTCTAAAGTTCCTGACTCTTTATGAAGCTGCTGCTCAGAAGAAGGAGTGAAAACCTCTGAGAGACTCTTTGGTTGTTGCATCCTGTTAGCTCAGCAGGTGAAACCAGGGTTGGATGTTTTAAGGTTGTGGGTTCAGGTTCTGATGGAGCTTTTGCATGTTGAGATTCATTTGAGTGGAATCTGACAGAAACAACAATTATCTGTCTGATCTGTTAGCTCAGGCTGATAGAGGCCTGATCAGCAGTTCTGAGGTTGTGGGTTCTATCCCTGGGTAGTTTAGCTGATTTTTAAACCTGATGTCCACAAAATTTAAAAAGGGACAAACTTATTCAGGCCCACATCTGTTTGTTAAGAATAAACAGGTAGAAATACCCACAATCCTTTGCTGCAGTAAATAAAGAGCTGCCTCACAGTTAAAGCAGTCAGTACAACAGCACAACTTCAGCAAACCTGTTTCTTCAACTGGTATGAATGTCTTGATTTGTCATTGGATCAGCACACATGAGATCAGATGAGATGAGATGAGATGATCGAAAACACGACATAGGATCACTGAAATGTTGGATGAAAAAGGGCACTTTAGCGAGCGTTTTTCAACAATTGGGCCACGTGGGGGGGCAACTGCAACAACAGCAGAGGACAAACACGAACACCAACATATTACAATCACATCAACAGCCAGGAGACGAAAAGGGAGAGACAACCCCCAGACTCCCTTATGAAATCTCTCCATTTAGAGAGTTTTTGAGTTAGGAGACACTTTATAAACTCCGCGAAGCTGTTTGTGGCTGATTCTTCATTATTCTGGCCTTCTTGTAAATTCGGCATGTGTTCGGCTCGTTGTGGGTCGTGCTGCAGCCCCCTCATTCGAACAGGAAGACTCCCAGTCAGTCACACCCCTCTCTGGCTGTTTCCTCCTCAGAGTTTAGTTTCACTTTCTCTGCCAGGTGTGCTGCGCACCTGTATTGGCCGTCTGATCCTCCAGCTGAAGGTAATGTAATGAATCTGACATGTTCGACTCGCTAACACGAGCTCTACTTTTCATTGTTACACTGGAAACAGCACAAAAAGTGAAGCTCGGTTGTTTATTTCTCCAAACTCACGAGTTTAAACTCGGAGCGTCCGGACACACACCTGTCTGAATCAGCCTGTGGAGGAGGCCGAGACGAGCCGCCGCTCTCCCGCTGTCTGACGCTCTAAACGCGGCTGCAGAGCAGCTGTTGGTGTCGGTGAATAATCTGTGGCTGTATTTACAGTCCAGGACTGATGAGGAGGCAGTAAGAGGACATCCAGGAGTCTGAAGGTTTATTTAATGAATACAAATAGAACTTCATCACTGAGCAACAGTCAGCAGGAACACGTCGGCTCTCAGTGTCAGTACTTAAAGTGCCCGTTACGTTACTGGAGTATTTCTGCTCCTGATTACTTCTCAGAGGAAGAGATTCTGATTTTTACTCTGCAGATAAATGTTTTAAATGAACAACAGATGACCAGATTGACTCTTTCAGATTAAAAGATATCAGAGAAACGTGTGTGTTGACTCCACCACAGCGTCATGACGTCATCTAGTGGACTGATCCAAGTCCAGCAGCTGATGTTCTGACAGGAGACATGACGTCAGTGAGAGACGTCATAGCCTCTACAGACAAAACCCACCTGAACACACCTGAGACGTTCATATTTTATAATAACACAACAGGTTATTAGAACAATTTCTGCCTCTTGGTTAAATCAACTTGTCAGTATTTGTTTTTAATCAGTCATTTAACACTCCAAGCTCCACAGAAAGTCTCCACAGTCATGTACAGAAGGAAAGAGATTTTTTTGTGTTTTTATACCTTTAAAATGTAATAATGTTTACGTACAAATTACATCAATAAAATTCAAAGTAAATGTTATAAAACATATAATGAGAGATCGTCCTCTGGAGTCACTGGTGTGACAAAAGTCTTTTATTTTGAAGTAAAACTCACACTGATGACATCACTTTCCTTCCTGCAGATCTGAAGACAGGTCCTGGATCAGTCCACTGTCTCTTTTCTGTCAGAAGACATTTTCACATTCTTCTCCAGATTTCACGTCACTGCTGTGAGCGACTTTATTAGTAGAGAACAGTAAAAAACAGAATAC
>CAEMYA010000117.1:17031-29546 GCA_903131615.1 Diplodus sargus
GTCTGGTACCATCCACAACTTTTGATCATGGTAACGCAAACATCGCCGTTGTAATATGTGAACAAATGAACTCAAGTGCAGCGGACTGCCCTCTGAAAATGGGGCTTAACATTAATCCTCTGGGCACCATGAACATCATGAAGAGTACCGTTGATTTGTTGAGCCACTTTTCTTAAAAGGACATAATGTCTGTGCAAAATGTCATGGCAATCAAGCCAACAGTTGTTGAGGTATTTCGGTCTGGGGCAAGTTGAAGGAACGAACACAAGACTCATCGGCACTGACATCCATAGAGCTGCAGCACTCTAATAGCTAATAATACTGTTTAAGATGCAATAAAAATGTTGATCTAACTAAAAACAGATTAAATAGGTGATTATTCTGTGTTAATATATAAACAGGTGGAGTCTTGTGGCTCACAAACTTGAATTTGTATATCAAGAAAACTGAAATCACCAGAGACGGCAACTGCACTTCTTTCTTTTGATAAGAGATTAACAGTGGCTGCTTTCCCCTCACTTTCTGCTGAGATACCAGCTGTATCAACACCATCTCCACCTGCTGCAGTCTGAGCTGCCGGACCCGCTGCTCCTTTCCAATCGCTCTCGCTTCACAAGCTACGGTGGCTGGAATATATTTGTGCCTTTTGTGTGTCCTGCTATGCCACTCAATCTCTTTTTCATTTCCAATCAGGTTTGCCTCACTCCTACTGCATTAGACCCTAAGATTGGAATGTTGTCATTGTATTTATGAAAGTTTTTATCAAGCGATTGGTGAAGTGGGGCTGATGTAAATGTTTTTCAAACCAAGATCACAGTTATCTCTTTTCTGAGAATGGTGATGCCAGACAAAACCCACTACTGACTCTGAGGTGCAAGCAGCTGACCTCTAGTGCTACCAATGTCAGGTGGCCACACCAGTACAGACAGAAATACTGTATATCACCAGATACTGGATGGATTACCAGAAACAGTCATACAGACTTTCATGGTCCCCGGAGTTACTTTCTTGTGTTACTTTCATCCTCTGCTAACACGAGTTAGACATGTTTGGCTGTAAATGAACACATTCATAGACCATATATAAAGATTTAACAACTATCTGGCACTCTCATCAGTTCACAGTGTTAGACTGTCCATCACTTGCATGCATGATCAAATGCTTGCCTCAGTTTTGTTCACTGCCAATTAGCAAACATAAATCCGGGATCAAGCTAAACTACGGTGGTAAAGAAGGTAAACAGAAACCTGCTACACATCATGTGCATCAATTCCAGTGTTACACATATTATTGATCCAAAGTTCTTCACCATAAAATCAAGGTAACACCACAATCGCTTGTAAATCTGGTTTGGTTTCGCAGTCAGACACACATCAGGGCTCAGCCCTGCACGCTTGGCTTCCGTGGCTGGACAGCGACAGGGATGTTGGTTGTCTCAGAAATGACTACAGGTCCCACTGATGTCCTATTGCTCCGGTAGCCCATGTGAAACGATGCAATGAGCTAAATTGACTAAAAGCCAGGGGTGCATTGACCTGAAGCTAGCCGGCAGAGAGGCAGACTGCGTGTTTGTACTGTACGCGCACGTATGTGTGTGTAGAGAGGGCAGGGTTTCCGTTCTTAGCACTGCAGAGATTGCTCCAGCTGTGAAACTCACACTATTAAAACCACAGAGAGACTCACAGAGCACTGTGATCAATATGGCCTCCCTCCTCGGTCCTCTCATCTCATCCCTCTGTTTTCCTCTCCCTACCTTTCATTCTCTTCCCATTCTCCTGTTTCCAGCTCCTCTCTGCTCAAATCTGTCATTGCCTATACTCCTCTACTCTGCATTGTATACGGTAGGTGTTTTAAAATTGAATATGACATTACTTGAAGAAATAAAGCGACAGATGTGCTCAAAAAAAGTGTGTGTGTTTATGAGTGAGACAGCTCAAAGGGAATAGGAAAGAGGTAACGCGTTTGCATTCATACACCGTCACAGACACGAAGAGGTAGTTGCCTTTTTAACTGTGCAATCATAATGTGTCAGCTCAAAACAATATTGGTGACAAATAGCTGTGTCAGTTAATCACTTGTGTCATACGCAGCAACTTTCAAAATTTCTCATGGGAGTACATGCTCATCCAGTCTACGTGTGTTCAGCTTTCAGCCAGTCCACATGGATTTTGATGCAATTTTCAGTAACAACTCTATGACAAGTAAACAAATATTTCCTTACAGCCAAACGTTCCTTTTTGTAAAGAAAAAAAACCCTAACCCTTTTTTAAAATGAAAACAAAAGCAGAGTATTTATGACTCCACATTACCAGTGTTATTGTTCCCTTTTCTATGCATCTGCCGAATGCGTTCAGATTTTTTTTATGTTTATCACTGGTAGTCTATAATTACACACAAAGCAAACCTTCACTTCAAAAAAACATACCTGCAATGAAAATGGTCTTTGCAGCAAGATGTGATAATATGTTATTACCTCGGTCAATAATTAACTTTGAACCTCAGCTTTTAAGCCATCAAGGTGGAAAAAAAAGTCTGTAAAGCGGTCGGGAACATTTCAATTAGCAAAAATTCTCCATGACAACTGGGCAATATTCACCCGCTTTTGAAAATGTTGTGATATGACGGAACTCCAGAATAGCAACAAAATCGAGATTGTTTTCAATCTGTAGAAATTTAACTCCACCATGGCACGTGATGCAGTGGTACAATTGTGTTTGCACTTGTCAAATAATTTGTTTGGTCAAAGTCTGGTGTTTATATATTTTTGTGTTGCTAGTGTTAGTACACTTTTTAACACCTCATGACTACTCTTCCTTATCTGCTGCACTCAGCTCGAAGCCCTTTGGTCCCTCATGATCAATACATTGCACCCCATGTAATTTTCCAGTGGAGCAGGGCCCTGTTTTCTTTTTAAACAAATGCTAAACAAAAATGCTTACTTGTTGGGGACTATCTTCAGCCATACTTCTGACAATGCACATCAATGTGTTATCAACAGTTTTCAGTCAACAATGTTTGACAACAAAGAAGCGGGGGATTGTGATGCCTAAAAAAAAAATGTACCCACCGTTACACAGCCGCTTCTTATCAATTCAAGATTATGGGAAAAAGTCTTTTGGGCCCCAGTGAACCACATGACATTGAAAGTATATGGTTTGGCCAACACGCAGGTTGGCTTCAAAGCCTGGCGCTCTTCCTGGGAGGTTTGGGTCTCCCACTGTGGCTCTGACAGCAGCCTCCAACTCTGGCTCCCATCACCAGAAACGGGAGTCAGATCAACTCTCACATCCCTGCTGGGCAAGTGTCCGACACACAACTTCGCGCAAGGTTTGAAATGGTCTCTGTCTCAGCACCAAATTTCCAGAACTTTATTGTGTTCGGTCTTTCATACTTGAAACAAAGTTAGCTGGCTAGCTGTGCTGAGGAATCTAAGCTAAGAAAATGCAAATAACAGCAGCTTCTTTCTATCAGAAGTACCAGAACTAAGAGGCCCGCTAATGACAAACGAATCATTAATCATGTATCTGTTCATTATTTTTTCAATTAACTAGTAATGCCAAATCCCAAAGATACTGTCCTTACAATGATAAAAACAGAGGAAATGAGCATATCCCCACCTTTGAGAAACCTCTGGAGAATTGTTGCTTGATGAATGACTTGAAGGATAAAGTGTTCTGACAGGTTCTGAAAATGGCATGGTGAACTTCTACTGTCTTATCAAAAACTGGTAACACTTCACAACTCACCCACTAACAAACTAATGGATTTCCCAGCTGTGGATCTAACTGAAGATCCACGGTGAGTTGGAGTAATCACAGGCTAAGAAGATAGTGCCGGGGTTACGACACACTGCCTCCCAGGTAGCGCATTGGTATCTGAACCTTTACAACAAGCCTATATTCATGTTGTGTGGCTCCGGCCAGCACATTAGAGAGAGCGGGCGTGAAGAGAGGGGAAGAGGGACAGGGGCCGAGCACAGTAGGAGATCGAAAGAGAAAAACAAATAACTAACAGAAAGTCAGGAGAGGCAGAGGAGCAACAGAAGTCCGCCTGTTCTCCATTCTGCCTGACCTAGCCTGGGAGCCTTGACTCAATTGGAAATCCATTTTATCTGATGACTGGCAGGCAATTGGGGCTCCCAGCTGATAGACTCAGGCTCTGTGGTTGATAGGCCTGACCACTCCACCGCTGAGGCACGGGGGGATGGAGATAGAAGGGAACGTGGCGGAGTACACGTACCGCAAAGGTTTTCTCCACTAACAAAGTTCATTTCAGGATACCTTGATAATCAGCGTCTTCCACTTCAATAAAAAATGCAGGAACCAGGAGGGCAGCTAATGAATATTTTCATTATCAATTAATCAGTTCATTATTTTTTTAAAGTAATCAGTTAGTCCAAAGCCCAGAGATCTTCAATTCACAATGATATGAAACAGAAGAAAGCAGCAGATCCTCACATTTCAGAGGTCGGACACATGATGAGAATTTTTACTTGATAAGCGATTACACTATTGCAAAAAATAACAGTTGATCAGGACAAACAGTGATGAGTAATGAACCACACGATTTATGTACAATCAGTCAATCAATCAATCAGTCAATCAATCAGTCAATCAGTCAATCAGTCAATCAGTCAATCAATCAATCAATCTGGGTTATACAGACAACTTTAAATTGGTTAAAAGGCCACCGCAGCTTTTGGGGGCACACACAGTCAAAAAGATTACATATATGATATCGGTCAAATTTCTGCCTGTGATCAAATTGCTGGATGCATAATGTAAAATGGTGTGTTATGTGGGCAAGGTAGAGAATAGTAGAATTTTACCTTTTTAACAACCTATCAAGGCATTTCCTCGTGTTTCACTGGAGTGTACAGATTAGAATTTCCACAAAAGGTTGAGTAACCAACTAAGTCAGACACAGCTGGCCCTCATCAGCCATTTGAAAAATGTATCTGACAAGCACTATTAATGGAGTATACCGGAAGCTTATGAACTTCACCTTCCTTTGCCAAATCCCAAAAACAATCTACACTACATCGAGATAAAGAAAAGAAGAAAAAAAAAATTCCGACAGAAAATCGGCTTTTTGATTGTAAACACTCTCAAAACCAAGTTGCATACCAACACAATGATTTTAGATGGTCAACATCCATCCACTCCATTATCTATAACTGTTTATCCTTTCGGAGGGCGGGGTTGCGGGCCGGAGTAGATCCCAGCTGACATGTGGCGGCAAAGTGCCACGCATTGGTGAAAGTGGCAAATATCAATCCTGAACACGGTGTGGATTATACCTGCTTAATATAGGCACGTCAGTTAGCACGCAAGCATTTTCTTGATGGTCCAGCAATGAAATGTTGCGAAAACCAATGTAGGTTAGTCAGTGTGCAGGAGTTTGCTTGCAACGTTTTCACTGTTTGCGCTGACATTAGCATTTAGCTCCCACCACCACTGTACCTAAGTTCAGCCTAAAAGAGCTGCTACCATGGCCGTAGACTCCGAGTCATGTTTTATTACTGAGAAGTTCACTTGTCTTGGAAAAAGTTTTCATAGACAGAACTTTATCCTACTGCTTCAAGCACTCAATGGGAGTGTAACTTTAGCCTCTGGGCACTAAATACACTGTACAGCAGTGGAGGGGAGTACACAGATGTAGTAAACAGATATAGCTGATACTACCCTCAGGCTAATTGTGAGGCAACACTTTCAACTGCATTGACCAATGATGCAGACGACGATGTTAAACTTCACTGACTAAAAAAACACAAATGACAAGTTAAACTGTTATAACTGTTTCGTACCATGCAAATACGCAGCTGTCTTGGAAAGATTTGCCAGACAAACAATTGTAAATTTCAAAGTTTCACATGAAAGTGACTTGTCAACACAGCTCTGGGAGCAAACAATAACACAATGGTATTTATTTATTTACAAAAAGGCCAGAGAAGAAAAAAAAAAACAATAAAACAATCGATCTTTTGGGAGAACAGGGTGTGAATTGGAGTGCAATCACAAAGCAGAGGCAGGCCTCGACTCATAAAGAGTGAGAGGAGGTGGAGAGACAGATGGATTGAGTGACAACGGGACACAAAGGAGAGGCTGGTACAAAGTGGACTGTTCCGATAATGTTGCGGCTGCTTCACTGCAACAAAAGCCAGCGAAAAACCCACCTAAAAGCCCTGCTGCCGTCCTCTCTTATCCCAGCTGGTGGTCTTGGTTCCACAAAACCTCTTGCTAAGTGTGCGTGAGATGGGGGGGGTGGGTGGCGATAAAATGCTGACCAGAATATCGGTGTGAAATGCTCCCAGAAAGAAAAAAAAAATGTGTCGATTGCTTATGCAGCCGTGGTGGCTTTCAATGGAACACAATAGAGGGCTGTGTTGCATTATTATTGGGACCCCCATCAGAGAACGCAGAAAAACGGAGTGAGTAGGGGGTCTGGTGGCGCGAGCCGACAGGCGCTGTGGCTGTCAGAAAGGTCAGGGTACAGTGAGCGAGGGGCACAAAAGCTCTCTCAGGAGGCAATTGTGAGTACCCTCAACTCTACCCCCTCCCACCCTGTCTCCACACCCCCGACTCTCAACTCGTTTGAAAGCTTTGAGGCGTCTGAGGGCCACCGGGGGCCACGAGGTGGATGAAAGAGGAAACAGCGGCTCTAGACTTGGCTTGATGTGCCGTTCGATCGAACACCGCGGTGCAACAAAAGACAGGGGAAAGGAAAATATGGGAGGGGGAGGGAGAGAAAAGGTAGAACGGGGACAGAAAAAGAGGTGGCAGACTTAGGAAGTGTTATGTCTCTCAAAGAGAAAGTAAGAGAAACTTCTGTGTGTAATACAACGGTGACGAAGAGCGGGGGAGATGCGCACAGGCATTTTCAAAGGCGGCTCACAGACACAGACACATAGATGGACAGTAAAAGCTAGATTTTCTTTTGCAACGGGAAGAGTAAGGTTCTAAATATTTCTTATCGGAGTTCTGCGATGCAGTTTTCTTTGAAAGCCCTCGGCTTCTGAGTGAGCTATTTTTCACAACATGAGGCTGAGGGGGAAAAAAGAGACGAAGAAAAGAGAATTCTCCACCTAAATACATAAATGTACAGGGTCGTTATTTCACCGGAGTGCTGAATCGCTAGATTAAAAAATATAACCCATACAGCACACAATACAAGACAAGACGAACAACAAAAGAGAAAGAGCGAGAGCAGATAATGGTGCTCGGTGGTGATTGGTTGTGATCGGCTGTACAATGATCAATGCCGGCTTGAAAGGAGGCAACACTCATGGTTTATGGCGGCGGGAACAACTGCCAACAGTATGAAAATGAAATCAATAAGTCAACTGCGGAGCAGGGAGAGAGAAATGAGGGAGGTGGCTGGGAAAGAGAAGAGAAGGGGTTTAGAAAGACAGAAACAGATAGGAAAGACAGAATAAAACAAGAGAGACAAAGAGAGTGGAGTCGACACAGAAGGAGAAAAAAGATTTGCAGACAGACGTAGAGGCTAGATGAAAGCTGTTGGTTTAAAGAAAGCAGAGGCACAAAAACAAAATTGACAGATGAAGGAGGATTCATTAAAGATAGATAAAGAAAGACGCTACAGCAAAAACAAACTGAGGAACAATCAGATAAAACAACTGACACAAACTTTTTTACAAAACCCTCGGCGCTGATGTAAGGACACGAAATGTACCTAACCATAGAATAAACCTCCGTCATTATGGGCACTTCAATAAGCATTAAAATGTGTCATTTTAAAGAGAGCAATGCCTACTCAAGAATGACATGTATTTGTATGGAAATATTTGACAGGGATAAAATACAAAAAACAAACTTTTAGAGATGCATCAGTGTTTTTAGTTTCAAGGTAAATGTGCCGTGGATCTTGTCTTCAACTCTCTCTTTTCGTCTGAACTCTGTCCTCTTGTCCCTGGCTGCTTTTTAATGAGCCGGAAACCGCGACTGCAGTTAAAATGAAATTGTGGCTTTCAAAGTTGTTAAATGACATGAACAGCAACAAAGAAAACAGTCTCAAAAAAACACATAAACATGATAACTGAGTTAAACTTGAATTAACACCTCGCAGGTATATGCCTCCACACACAGGTCAAGTTGGGGTTCCTGTGCTATGCCGCAGAATAATGGCCAGAAATAGTTAAGTAATGGTGGATTAGGGCTGGACTCACAGCCTCTGCACCTAAACCATTAGAACGCTGCAGCGCACCTTGTTTTCAATCTACGCAAATTCTTGCATGTGACCCGCCCTCCACGGTGACCTCCACTGGCTGCCTCTTGCGGCCTACATGCGATTAAAGATGGTGGTGCTGGCCGTCAAGGCCTGTCAACTGAAATGCACCCATCTACAGCAAAACACTGGTCAGACCACACAACCCAGCACGAGCACTTCGCTCCACTACATCAGCTGGCCAGCTGGTACCGCCACTGCTGAGAGCGAACCAACCTCGCTCAGCGAAGTCGCGACTCCTCTCTGTTCTGGCACCTCAGCTGTGGATCGAACTCCCGACCAATGTCAGGACAGCAGAGTCACTCGCCATCTTCCACAAAAGACTCAAGATTCATTTGTTCAGACTCCACCGCGACCCCGCATTGCATGACAGACGTGCAGACAACCTGAAAACATAATGTCTCCGGACCACGCTGTCGCTGGTGCAGCACCATAAAAGCTTAATAATAGGGACACACTGACTGAGAAATCTGCTGTTAAAAAAAAAAAGAGAACACCCTTCACTTTCATCCACATGGTCTTTTCGATGGGATCCACTAGATTCGTCGAACACATGCCTCAAACTCCCCCCCGTTAAAAATGAAAAGAAACGCTTGCATTACTGTAACGAACACAATTAAATCCTGAGCACCTTGCTTTCCACTTTCTCTCATTTAGCATTTTCTTGCACTAAACTCCCCGCGGCCAACAGCAGCCTTCATTATGTTTCTGAGTCAACACTTGTACAAATTCAGCTTGTAAAATCAGCCATGCTTGAAATAAATCATCACCGCTCTGACTGCCATCCTGAACGCTCACACACTGCTGCATCACCTGAGCAAGCTTTTTATGGCAACTGCCCCAAATTGGCCACGCAATCAATCTTAAACTGTTTTGCCGTTAGCAAGGCTCTACAACTTTAACTCATAAATGTACAGACCGGAAAGGAAAAAAAAACTAGAGAGAACATCAGGAAGAAAATATCAGAACAACTGAAGGTTCTGGAAAGTTTTATGATGTGAGTGTGAGATGTAAACACACACACACACGCAAACACAGCACAGTGAGGGTTGCCGTTAGGTGGTGCCTCTCTGCATGGTCCCAAGGGCGGAGTGGGGCACCAGCTGTGGTAAATCATAATTCTAAACATTGTTTTAATGAAGTATTAAGATTCTTTCTTAAAGTTTGAAGTGCTTTATTAACAGTGTTTTTAGAATCAAATCTATGTAGATAACCTTTAAGTTATCAACTTACAGTAATGTAACAATGAAATGTACGTTACACTAAATGCTCAAAGTTAAGAGTGATCAGGAGCTCACTCCACATGAGATCCACCTGTTGTGCAGAGAGAGAGGTCACAGGGAGAAACAGCCAGTTGTTGTCTGAAAAGTTGAACCATTTCTCTACGTGTGAAATTGTTGTGTTGAGAAATGTAATGAAATATGCCCTCGCCTTGTTTGCATCATGCGGGAGGAGACGCTGCAGCAAGTAGCCATAGAACTGGTCATCTCTTCTGTGTGTGAGTTTTTCGCTCGAAGGTCTCCATGATGGAATATAACTCAACACAGGCTGAAACACTCTCCAGCTTGCTCACAACTTCCTCAAAGAGGAGGGGGATATTGTTCCAGAACAGGAGGTTTACCTGCACATCATCAGCATCTTCCTCAGCTGAGTCTTCAATGAGCTTTAACAAAGTTCTGCTCTGTCAGGGAGACTCATCCCTCAGGCTTATGAAGTAAAACTGGAGAGCAGTCCAGGTTTGTGTTAGCCGGGTGATGGATTGAGGGAGAGCTACCATGTTCTGACAGGTAACTCCACATCCCAAAAATCGTGTGGCAGATGAGCAGAAGAAGCCATAGATCCTCAGCATGTTTTCCACATCTGCTCTTGGGTACTGGTCAAGAGCCTGCTTCACTGTGCTGTGCATTATATGGGCATGGAAGTTCCCTTGCAAAAGACATGTTTGCTTTTTTCCTTCAGGTTGGTGAAGACGAAGTTGTGGATTCCAATTGACATTAGTATTGCCTGCACTATATGCGTATATCTAATGATAAACCACATTTAAAAAGGGCTTGTTGTATGCAATCTCCAATCCCAGCAGCTGACTCATCTGTATTCTCCATGAAATCCAGCATTTAGTTGGTGATCCCCCTTTGTGGCCTGAAGTGTTGCACAGCAAGGGGGACTATCTATTTGTCACATTTTTTACTGTTAACTCATACTGTACTGAAGGATGCAATTTTCCAGATTGATAAAGCATCACCTATTAACATAATAATTGTGTATTTATCAATATATTTATATTGATTCATATATAAACCAATCAATCAATGTTCATGCATCACATAGCAATTGAGGCCAGTCCACGTGAGGGCACACTCGCCTCAGGCACTGAGATTCAACCAGGATATCAGTCCCTTGTATGTGATGTGAATAGTTTATTTGCTAGTTAATAAGCCAGATATTACATATAATCAGAACAGAACGCAATGAGCTACCATAGAAGGGATTCAAAAGCCGACTATATCCGCCTCAGGAGATGTTTTGGACGTGAAGAATTGTGAGACTGCTTTTTGGTTCTTGGCGGTCCTGACACTGCGGCAATGTTAATCTCCTGGGCCACCATGCGAAACAGAAAACATGCGTTGACATATTTTACAGTTTGCTTTGTATTTGTTTTCACTGACACTGTCAAGCGAAGCATTTGAATGTTCCCAGAAACGTCTGGTTATGGTCTATCACTGACGATCTCTCATCTGTCATGCCTAAAACTAACCAACCAAAGCCATGACCACCATGATCGCTCTCCAGACAGTTTCATCCATGGAACTAACTGGAAAACTTAACATTCTAGGCTCGAGTAGCCCATTCTGTAACTGGATATTAGACTTCCTTACAAGAGGACCTTAGAGAGTACGGATTGGCAGTCACAGCTCCTCTTCTTTAGTTCTCAACAGCGGAGTCCCTAAGGGCTTTGTGTTCAGTCCCCTCCTGTTCACACTGTACACCATGACTGCACTTCCAGACATCAAGAAAAGTCCATTGTGAAGTATGCGGACAACACCTTCATCATTGGCCCATTGAAAACAACAGGGAGAGCTCAACAATCTTAAAGCACATTGCCCAGAGAAAAATCAGCTGCTCAGCGTCTGCAAAACCAAGGACCTGATTTTTTGATTTACGGAAGAAGACGGCCGAGGACAGAAAGGCTCTACAGTGGGTGATTCAAACCACCCAGATCATCTGTACCAATCTACCTTGCATCAGTGGTATTAGCGAGCATGAGGTGAGATGTCCACACAGAGCTTAAAGGATACTAAAAGACCACACCTACCCCAGCCACAGTCACTTCACCCTGCTGCCATCTGGAGAATCCGCAGCCATAAAACGAGACTACTGAGCAGCTTCTTTTCTCAGGCTGTGAGCAGAAATTCTTCCACCCTCCACTCCAAAATGAGCTTCAACTCAAATTTTGTTCTACAGCCTTGTTGTACAAGAATGATTATCAAATAAATCTTTAACCTTTTAATTTGACACTACTTGAATTATATTCGACTCCAGCGGTCATATTGGTGCAGATAAAGAAGTGGAAGTGGAAATAAGCTGGTCAATGTGTTGAGTAGCCATATGGAAAGAAAATTTATTAAAATAACAAGAAATATATGACAATTACCACAACTATAGTTACGAGGCTGCGTGAGGGATGCTTTGATGAATGAAAAAGCGACAGCCCTACGTCGCTCATTCTCAAAGTTAGCCGCCGCACTGGCAGCATGTCAGGATATGCCACTGTCCTGTGGCCATCTAAGTCCCATTAAGGCAGACATATTGTGATCATCCACCATACCCCGACATAACTTTCCAATTACTTTTGCAGCCGCAGTTTTTTCTAAAAAAATAATTTAATATGGCTTTAATTTTTTTTAGGCACACATGACCACATAAATAAACACAAGCAACATAATGAACGATAGACATGTCCATGGGTGTTCTTCTACTTCTGGAATAGAAAAACAAAACAAACCTTTGGTCAAAAGGCTTTCATCACTGCACCATACATGTCTCCACTGTGTTGTGGTGACTCTTGATCAAATTTAGCTCAACACTGTGAGCCATGGAGGAAAAAAAAGTCCTAAAAAGCGTCTTTTTTTTCTTCTCCGTGTCTGTAGGCAGTCACAGCTAATGAGGCACAAACAGACCTTCCACTGAGAGCAGAGGGGAAACAAGAATCTGACAAAAATGTGCTCCAAATGAATGCCACCTTTTCAAATCTATCCAATGCCTTAAAAAAA
>CAEMYA010000117.1:29556-68882 GCA_903131615.1 Diplodus sargus
AAAAAAAAAAAGAAAGAAAAAAAGAAAGTAATTCTGAACAATTTGCTAAGATTTATTCTTAGATTTAACTTTTATTCATTTATTTTTTTACCTCTAGGTTTTTACTCCTGCTTCCTACGGTGGGCAGGGAATCGCGTTATCAGAAGCATAGAGTCACAAACAGAATGTCAAAGGATGAAAAAAAAAAAAGTGCTATCTGCTCCATGGTACATCGACTTTGTAGAAAAGTTCCGCGCTTTGAAGGAGGATATGAAGACGCCGCACGACTTTAGCCCCAATTAAAGCAACCTACACTTATTTAGAAGCTCTGCGTGTAACTCCGGTGCCTGAGTTTTTAATCTGAGACGTTTTCTCTGAGAACAAATATAAAAATTGAAGGAGACTCCGTTCCTTAATTAGGCGTAGTTTGAAAAAAGCTGCGAGACACTTTGTAATATCTATTCACGCATAGCGACGGGGTGAAAGTGGAGTTTGACTACTACTCGCTTCATAAATTTCTATGTCAAAAATTGAGGAGTACATACTTAAGTGAAAGTTTGTGTGAAACTTTCTGTGTGTGTGTGTGTGTGTGTGTGTGTGTGTGTGTGTGTGGTCAGTAGCAGGTCCAGAAAGCAGCAAAGGCCCCTCATTCTTCTTCATTAGTGTTGACTGCCGAGGGGCCTGCCATCTCTTTCTCGCTCTCTGCATCTTTTCATCCTCTGTCCATCCCTAACTCTTCCTCCATAACCACTTATCTCCTCGCAGTATCCACCCGTCTTTTCACACCCGCTCCCTCTCTCCCTCTCTCTCTCTTCTCGCCCCCTATCTGTCCGAGTCTTTCTCCTTCTTTTTTCTCCTACCCCATTTCCCATCATCCCTCGTCTGCCTCCGTTCTTTTCAGCTGTACGCCTCCTCCTCTACGTCTTTTTCTCCTCGCTTCTGCGCACCACATGCTTTTCTCCCCTGGCTTTCTTCAATTTCTCAGTGTTCACTATCACCATCGTGTCTTAAAAGCACAATTCTTTTTCCTTCCCTGACTACTTTTTCTAGAATTTTCTTCTCATTCATTCATCTGTTTTTATTCCTGTAATGTCTGTCCATTGGTGCTCATCACGGGCTTCATCGCTCCTTTTTCCAACCTCTCGCTCTTTCGTACTTCCCGGCTTAGAGGAAGTCTGATCCATTATTTGTTTCACTGAAAGTGATTTTCAGCCTAATTGTTTTTTTTATTTTCACTGTTTTCTTGTCACTCTTTAGCACTCTCCTCTCCATCTTTTCCATTTTTCTTTATCCATCCTGTGTTTCTGAAGGTCCTTCTGCTTACTTCTTACTGGATTTTCACACTTACCACCCCTATCCAACAGTCTGCAGATCTCTGTAAATTTAAAGTGCGTTTCTTTTTCCCCCCGTCAGCACGATTTTTTGTCTTCAGCCTTCCCCGTGTTTTTTTATTCAGTTTGTTTGTCTATATTGTTATCTGCCAGCAGAGTAGCTGAGCTGCTGTGATCTTTCTACCGGCATGACTCCTTTTCAATCAACAATAAAACTGAAGGTAAAAGAAAAAAAAGGAATCAATATCAGGTTTTATACCGCTGTGATTCACTGGCTCCGCGAAAGTCAGTGTGCATTCAGATTGGCAACAGATACGGATTTATTATCAGCATATCAGTATTGTCAATAGGGTTTTTTCTTTGAGAATGGACTTATCAAAACTTGATGAAACTATTTTCTCTTTCCTCTTATCTTCTGCTCTGCTATCCACAGGGAATCACACTTGCACACTAAGCATGCCTCAGAAACAGCACACAGGCTCCTGCACGATGGAGCCGGGTCCATTTTAAATCACAACAGTGTTCCTAAAAATGCTATACCATCCCTCTGTGGGAGCACGAGAAGCTCCCTTGCATTAACTACAATACTGCCCAGCTTCATGAATGAGAGGAACACAACACTGCCAACATATTGCAGTATAATGCAGTGCAGTACATATATATATGTGTGTGTACATTTTCTGCCTTACAATACAACAATGTTAATGTTTCAAAGAAACAGTCAAACTAAATGGTTCCCCCTTTCTGCTCTCCTCATAAAACCCTGCTAATGCTTACACAATGCTACCTTAAAGAACATCAAGTTGGTCGATTTTAAATGTGAGCAAATATGCAAAAAACCTGCCACCCTGTGAAAAGCTCCGTCTTAAGTCAGTGCTTATTAATGTGTAAAGTGTTCCCTGATGGACAGCAGACATGACATGTCATCAGTCAAACCTCCCACCCACCACTGTACCTGCCTTTTGTCCTGGATGGCATGACTGTCAACAGCTGAATGGTCCAACGAGCTAAATTATAAGCTTAGCGCAAGAAAGGGGGATTTAAAGAGCAAATTAATGCCCCTCGCGCAGGAGAGGGACAGTCAATCTTAAAGCACTGGGTAATTTTGGACAATGTCTGACAATCTGACATCTCATCAGCAAGTCCGCCCACTCCTATACTCCCTGCCTCGGCTGCCAGGAACCGAGGAGTTCAACACGGCTAAGCAAGAACACTAAATAGCAAAATTGCGATAATCTAATTGCATTGTAATTGATCAGAAAGATACAGATACATGTATGTGTAATTGATTGTAGGCCCATGTAGAACAGGATTATTCTGTCTCTATATTCATCATTTAAAGTTCTGCTTAACATTGTAAATACATTCTCACATGAGATATGTATGTTGAAAGAGTTATTGGTCTCTGTGATGTAGTGTGGTGTTTATTTTCACACATTATTCTTGCTATTTCTTTCTGCAATGTGCCTCACCTGTGACAAATAATAAATGTTTTACCCAGTTACTAGATCCAGACTGACTGCAGTCCAATCCACAGCAGCCACCCATCAGTAAACTCAACATCAGACTTTCACATAGTCACATAACTAAAAATTCATAGCTCAATACTCAAGTCCTGGCACACAACACGGCATCTTTCCTGCCTGACTGCTGACAGCAGCTACAGCCCGAGTGTTGTCCACACTGGATTGCAGTGGATGAAGTGGTGCCAGCTTCTGGTTTAAAAGTAGTTCAGCGGACTTTGCTAGGTATTCAGCATTAGAGCCAAGCCCCCAGAGAGAGCACCAGACTTTGAAGCCAAACTGAAATAGTGTCCAAGCCATGTAATTGCAACATAACGTGATGCACAGGGGCCCAAAAAAGACTTTTTTCCCCCATAAAGTTACATGGTGAAAGAAGGAGCTTTAAAATGGTGGATACATTCTGTCATAACTGCTGGGAAATTACATTTTTCAATATTAGAATTTAATCCATTCTGTCTGATAATAGCACATGATTTAATCATTTTTTTCCCTATTCAAGTTAGCCAGGGGCTACACTGGAAGTTAACCGCCTCGACCGACGGAAGTCTCTAGTATAAACGTCCCATGAGCTGCGCAAAGCGAAATATCTGGTGAAGTCAATACGTAGGAATTCAAACGTTTTTGGCCGCACGTGCTGCTGAGAAGTTTTCAGCCCCGATTCTGTGTCTGAGCTGAGAAGCATGCCCTTTGTTGAGAGTAGCATGGATCAGCAGGAGCTTCTCAAGTGATTTTCTGAAACAGCGAATTAAGGGGACAACTAAGGCTGGGTATCGTTAAAAAAAGATTTCGAAGTTGGTCCTAATACCAATACCTTCACTTCGATCCTGGTTCCTGAACAACACTTTGCTACAAGGCGTAACCTAGTCTTTTTCATTCATGCCTCGAGACAGCCAATCACCAGAACAATTAAATCTTGGCACAACAAGCAAATGGCATGCTTACTGGCTGATCGATGCTGATGAGACTATCTCCTGAGGTTTTGAAATGTGGTATTTAATGACATGACTTTTTTTTGATACTCGATAGTAACGAGGCA
The DNA here is from genome assembly GCA_903131615.1 of Diplodus sargus. Lineage (NCBI taxonomy): Eukaryota > Metazoa > Chordata > Actinopteri > Spariformes > Sparidae > Diplodus > Diplodus sargus. The sequence continues at coordinate 33,426 of CAEMYA010000117.1, forward strand.
ATTCGTTTGGTGCCATACAAGTATAGAGGTTTGGTACCTATAGAATTATTCAGTTCACAGTCAACAGAAACAAAGACAACATTAAGCACTAAAAAAAAAAGACAGTAGGAATGATTGGAGCGATCAACCCACATATTAATTTACTGTATATAGTGTTTGTGTATTTCTAAACCCAAATCATGACAACAAAACAATATAGCATGACAAGGAAAACAAGGGCATGGTAAGACTGTCGACATGTATCAAGACAGAGGAAAATGTCCAGGTACACAGAAACAGTATTTCCAAATCTCTCTCTGAATCACTCTGCTGCTTCTCAGCACTCTCTAAACTTTTTTGCTTTCAGTTTTTCGCCGTACTCTCTGATTCCACCTCTGTTCCACACTCTTTCTCCAGTCTGACAGGCAGCTTTTAACTTTAGGAGGAACTCCCTGGGTATTAGACCCAAAGCCAGCTATGTCTGTACTCCACAGCAGGGCTCCGGATACATACGTGTGTGTGTGTGGGTGTGTGTGTGTGTGCGCCTTAGTTGTCGGCCTTGCTGAAGGGGAAAATCACGGCATTTAAAGTTTCAGGGGTCTCTACTTGCAGCCGACCAGATCCTGACCTCGTTGTAGCTCCACATGCGTCTGTGATTGACATGCTGCTCCAACAGCCCTCTTCCTCTGTTTTTCTAAATCTCTATTCCCGTTTTAACTCCATCTTTATCCTTCACCTGCCCTTTTTTTTCACTCCATTCAGGCGTTTTCACCATTTATGTTGGTCTGTCATGTAGATTTTCATGCTTGGATTTTCATAATCTCCACTTCTCGAAATCTCTTTTGTACCTCACACTGTCCCTCAATTTTTAGTCTGTGTTCTCTTTATCTCCTCTCTCCATTGAGAGCCAAGCCTGCCGACATTGATCAGCACCGGAGCCAGGCTCTCTCTGAGATTGACGCTAAATGACTTCAGAATCCCACCAGGAATATAGACAGCGTGTGCGTGTGTGTTGTGCATGTATTTTCATCCGAGAGTGCAGATAAATGACTTGAGAATCCCACCGAGTGTCTGGACAGTGTGGTACATGTAGCAGTGCCCACGTCAGGCTCAGCCTCCCTAAGGGATAATGACTCGAGGTTGTCTGCTCCGTCTCTGTGGGATCCTCCCCTCATTTGCCATCAGACACACACGCATGTGCACACGCACACATAAAGATGGTAGCGTAAGCCAGCAGGGAGACGTCTGTGATATGCAGGCCTGTCCACCGACCCGCTGTGACACTGATCAAAACACATCACAGTTGCTTCTGGGAGTCGTGAAAGACAAAACAAGAACTGGAACAAATTCAGTCTTCTTTCACCGGCTTGAAAGCTCAGGAGTTTAAAGTCATTGTCTGTCTCCCTTCTGTCTTTCTCACATCCCGTCATTCTTAACTGTGATTAACTGAATAAGCAAGCCACGCCAACAGTGAAAAGATTGTGACTTTTATTCACAAAAACAGGAGGCATCACTGATGAGCTGCTTAAAGAGAAGATGAAAACAAATACCCAGGCTAACAGCAAACTGACTTTCCTTAAGATGCACTGAGTTAATACGCATTAAAAAGAAGAGAGGGGAAGAATGTTTGGCTGGTATTACTAAAAATGCACAGAGTAGAATCAGCACAGCTTCAACATTTCCCCAAAGGCGTGTGGCTTCAAAAGTCAGGAGCTGGGTTCAGTCTCAAGCACATGCTATGCTATTTAGCTCTGTGAACAATATAAGACAATGTTCACGTACAAAAGCGATGTCAGCCACGTGAGGAGTTACTGATGCTTATGGTGTTACCATCGCCACCCACACAGATGTGTTGTTGATGTCTGGACCCAAATTCCAATCTGACCACTTGCAAATAAAAATGTGCGGACACTCCACCTTTCAGACCTGATTTCAGACCGATTGGCCTGCCTTCTGAACATAGCCCTAGTTACAGGTACTTTGTCAATGTTTCTGCGATTAGAACATATCAATGATTGATTAATTACTTTTCAAAAAATGTATATAATTATATGCTCACTGATTTTCTATGTCAAAGTTGACCATAGTATTTCAAGGCCAACGCAATGTGAAAATCCATTAATTATGTTTATTGTATTGTTATTTAAATTAAATGAAGTGTGCTGGCTTATCAGACCCGGAACACATACAAGTCATTCTCAGTTTTAATTAGCATCAGTCACATATTACTAGTCATGTGTGAAACATTAAAAGTTCAACATGATGAGCTGCGATGGTTTTTTGTTTGTTTTTATACACGGTGTGTCAGTACATTTAGTGCACTTTCAGCCTACGCGTCTGTTCCACAGCAGAAAAAAAAAAAAAAAAAAAGTTATCAGCGATAACCAAACTAACAGTGACAGCTTTTAAAGACACAAAATGGAGGAAGAACTTTATAAACTTTCAAATTGACAGGGTGAAAGTCGGGGAGATGCCTCAGGGGCTAATCAAGAGGCGAGACCTTGATGTGTAAGTTAAAGCAGACTGCGATGTAGCAAGCCGTTCACGCACCCCCCACACACACACACAGACATGCGCATGCACCACACACACACAGACATGTGCACGCACACACATATTGTGTATGATCTGCCGTGCTCTTTTAAAGACAGTCTTCAAAGAGTCTTCACTTCACTCCTTGTTATCTCAAACCAGCTAAAACGAGGAAGAAGCTTTCAAATGCGCGCAGGCACACACAAACACACACACACACATGCGCGCAAACACACGCACCACACCGATCTTTGTGGGGACATCTGGATCTCGTAAGTGTGGAATTTCAAGAACACAAACATAGCTATCTGTGTATAAAAGTGTGTTTTTGTCTGCATGGGCTTTATGCCAGACAGATACAAGATGCTATTGAAAGTGCACACACGTACAGGCAGCTACACACACACAAACATACCCTCACACACATACACACACACACACACACACACACACACACACACACACACACACACACACACACACACACACACACACACACACACACACACCATCAGTACAAGAGCAGAGGAATCAAGTTTCAGTGAGCTGATTATCACATGCTGTATTACTGTATGCCAGGGGAAGCCTCAGTGCCCCTGAGCAACGCAGAGGAGATGTGAGCAGAGAGCAGCATGAGGCAGAGAAATACGTTGTCTGGGTGCATGATGAGCAGCTACACCTTCAAATGCCTCTACTGTACAAACTTTGGAAGGGCAAGCTTCCAGTATTCTGTCCTCCATCCTCCCCCCACACCCCCCTCCTCCCCTCACATTTTCCCTCTAACTTTCTGTGAATTTGTAACTTAAAACTGCCGCAGCGATGCACAGACTCGAGGAGAACTTGTCTTTGCTTTTGAATAATACAGCTGTGGATCCAGTTGAGAATTTGGCGAAGGCTGGAAACTAAAGTACAAAGGCTAGATTTTACTGAGAGCATGTCTAAGCAGTGGTTCTTAACTAGTTTTCACCAGCGATAAAACACACGCATGCACACAAGAAAAAAAGCGACAAAGAGCAAGAGGCAAGATCTCCTGACTGAGTGAATACATAGTTTATGACCTGACTTGACTGCTCGGAGACACAGACGGGCACGGATGGGAAAAACGAAGGCAAAACTACAGAAACTACATTTACAATTCCTCAGAGAAGTGCATGAAAATAGTCGTCTTAGTAAAATTGCATGGAGTTGGCTGCTTCATCTACAGAGCCCCTTCACTGACTAAAGATTATCAGACAAGTCAAAACTATACATGAATACAAAAACAAAAAGCACTGATTCTTAAATGCTTTAAATTGAGCGTTAAACAAAATGTAAAAGTGAATTACATTCCTTTTACTTCCAATCAGATTTTTTTTTTCCTTCACCACAAATATGTTGCAAAAAACTTTTACAAACGTTTTAATATTTTAGCATTTCTTTGCAAGAGTTTGGGAAAGTGAAATGAGCTATACGCTTAGACAGAGTATAAAATAAAGTTTGGATTTATCTTACGAATGGACTGGAGGTGAAATAAAAAGCAATTAGAATTACCGCATTGCGGTTGTATGCCTTCATGCAGCAGTGTAAAGAGTCAGCTGCTGCTCCTAAATTGTGGTTTTGAATAATGGCCAGATCGTTTTGTGCAGAATATAATGATGTGACAGTGAATTTAACCTCTGATCTTTTGGATATCAAATGTCATAACTTCATCATTTTACCCCATTAGACATTTGTTGGTCAAGGTTTATTGCAATTATCGTTTGAATTCTTAAGTTATGGCTAACAATGGTGACAGTGACCTTAACCTCTGGCCAACAATCTCTAATCAGTTTGACTCATGGAGGACTTTTGTACATAATTTTGTATGAAATTCCCTCATTGACTTTCTGAGATACCGCGTTCACAAGAATTGGACAGACAACTCAAAGGCATGAAAAGATAAAAAGCTTTATAAATCTTTTCAGAATACTTTTTAGTTATTTAACTATATTACAGCCATATTTTGTCACTTTTTTTTACCCTTTGTCAGTATTTGGGCTTCATATTTGTCAGCATTTGTCGGTATGAACCAGTTTCCACAAACTAACACAGTTTAATGTAAAAACAGAGTCACTGATATAAACATCAGTGAAATACTTTTGATTTCCAATCTTACCTCACAGCCAAAATAACACCAGAAACACGGCTATCATCAGAAATGCAAATGCAGGCTTTGAGATTATATAATCCTATTTACAGTCAACAGTGCAAGAAATGTTATACTCGAGTTTTAGTGACGTTATAGCTGTCTCCGATTGGACGACACTCAAATGTTCCACTTTTAGGAATTCTTTGTTTTTTATTTTGAGCAGGTAAATACATTTTCAGTGTCCTGATATATTCAGAATATGTTTAGTTTTACGGCTTGTTTCCCGATGACAACCTGCTTTTCTCGTTTTCTCACTTACTTTAAATGATTTTGTGCCTGTAAACTCACTAAAATTAGAACCTGCAATCGTGAGGGCTGCAGTGACAAGCTGAACTGCCACCGAAGACTTATTTCATAGCAACCCAAACGTTGTCTGCCTTTGAAAAGGTGTCATTGGTAGGAAAACAAGTTTGGGAGCGCTGGGGAACTTGGATTTCGCACTTTTACATCAGACATTCACTCTGAAAGCTGCATCTAATGACAAGATTTTTTCTCTGCAAGAAGCTAAAGTGACAGCACTCAAAATCCTATCAATCTGATTTTTTTTGGGTCCTTTAACTACCCCAGAATCATCTTGAGAACATGAAAAAGAATGAATTTCTTTCTTTTACATCAGACAGGGAGCTGCTCTGAAAATAACAACATATCTCTCCAAGGGAAACTTCAAAAGCCTCCACTCACACTGGATTGTTATGTCACAAGCTTCCCCCAAATCCTTGCTCTTTCACAGGCCACGCGTGTAAGTATGAAATTATTATTATCAAAATATGTGTATTATGATGCTTTTCTTCCTGAAATATTAACCCTTTGAATCTTCCTTGATTTTCCACAACCTATCAATCCTAAATTTTTTTAAAGAAGCTCTCACCTTCTTTGCAGCATCGATACATCGCATGTATTCTTTGGCCAGGTCTGAACACCTTAGGGTCTGGTCGCTGTTCCCCTTGTAACAGGATAAGATCTGAGACTGCAGGCCGGAACACACTGGCTCTGTATTGCGAGATCTGCAAAACACAGACAAAGAGACATAGACAGATGGAATTAATAAATTGAGGCCTGAAAAGTATTGTGGACTGAAAAGCAAGAGTCACTTGAAAATACTGATGAATTTGAACAGCTGCAGGGCTTCAACATCCAAAACATGAATACTGGACCAGATGTGTCAAATCCACTGATTCTCGATCTACTGTTGATCAACGTTTCACAAATCACTTTGGCTTCTGTTTCTTGAGGATTTTTTATTGGTTGTAACAAATATTTAAATCAATAAAAACCCTTAACGAAGGAAGGAAGGAGCAACAGTTCTATAAGCACAGCACTTTGGCCGAGGCTGCTTCTTTCTACCAGTCAATATCCACATCTATAACAAAACATACCACAATCAATATTTATGTTTAGCCTCAAGATATGCATGAGCTTAAAAATATCCTAGCAGTGGATTCTGAATGTGAAAAAAATGGCTTTAAAAATATATGTTTTTATATGAACACTGGATCGTATACTTAGAAGTGAAAGTCGCAAGAAAGGGTAAAACTAGATTTGAATTCATCAGGTGGTCACACACGTGACTCCAGATGAATGACAATGTAACTGCTGGATGTGCTGTCCCCAAGTGGCCCAAAAATGTGTTACTGACTTATCTCTTTCTACAAAAACAAAAATCATGTCAGTACACGTTTAGGAAATTTGAAAAGAACTGTCTAATGTCTGATAGGGGTGCCGCGTGGACAAACTTTTCTGACCAACTAATAAGCCCCTCACAACACAGGTGTTATCAGTGACAGCAGGTTTTTTTCAAGGAAAGACACTCAGCATCTGTAGTGCACTGTATTCATTTATGGCTAATGAAAACTAAACATTTTCTACAGCTGCAGCTTCACATTAAAAACATTTCAAGGTGGAGTGAGAGTTGACTTTTATTTTGAAGTAGGCTAGTCACAGGAAATGCAAAGTGTTCAGTGAGTTTGGCATTTGTTGACATCGCATCAGTTTTATAGAGGCCAGGAAGTAGTTCAATGCAGTCTTCGGGAGTAATGAACAAGAAGCAGCTGTTGTATGAAGAGCTGCTGGTGACGGTTGCACACCTCCAATTTCTCAGTGATATAACCAACTCCTTTAAGTTAACATCATCAGGTGCCCTCTCAGCACTGGGTTTAAATCCTAAATGTACCATTTCCAGAGTAGATTTAAGTTTCCTATTTAGTTTTCAGGACACAATCTAATTCTTACTTGAATTGAGCTGAACTTGAATTTTTTCATTAGAATTTTTAGTTTGTGTTTTGTGAGTATTTTCAGTCCCCTAGAAAAATGCATCACATGTTATATGACTTTTATTCCATATCCATGCACACACATATACTGTATGCACCCATATCCCTAACACATTTTGAGTAGTTTACTTTAGAAATATAAGAGTTTTTTTCTCTTGTCTACACATTAGAAATACCTACAGTAGTACAACATTTGACAACAGCCACTGAAATGCGTATTCAGTGGTGGAATAGTTAACTTTGTGCGTGTCTTAGCCAAAGCAGAACAAAGAAAGAAGAACTGGTTAAATTAAGGAAGAAAAAAAAATCAGGAGAAATAAGAGGTTTGATGAAATGAGGCAAGACAAAGATGAAAAACAATTAACAACCTCACCCACTGCAACCTGTTTAACATTGTGAGTATGGAACGTGCTTCATCGCAAATCATGCAATTAGTGCTAAATAACATTTAATTGAGTGGGTAGGATCATTCTGATCAAATACAGCAGAAAAGTGTGCTTTGAGAGATTGAATCAGCCGTGCTTAATTTGATATGTGGGCTGTATTATAATTGGTCTTTGCCTGTCTATCTGTGTGATTGTTAACTATGACAGGCTCGCTGCCTGGGTGCCTCGCTGTAATGGATTCTGACTGATTGAAGCAGAGACAAGCGAGTTATGTACGCCCACGCAGGTAAAGAAAGGCACATGCACAAGTGTACACACCCACACACACTTTGTAGTACGTGGTAAACATGAAAGCACAAGGATCGCGTGCACACGCGCACCCCTACATGTCGATCTCCTCCACGCGGTGCCCCTGCACACACGCCGTCTCTGTGAGGAGCATTTAACTCCGGATTTAATTGAAAGCCAAATTAAAGGGTCTTTTTGGCTTTGAATCATGGAGGAGAGCTGACCCCAGCATTTCTATTACAGCGTATCCGTATCCACACAGGCACACACACACACACTTTATCATCAGCAACGTTATCCCGGATGCTATGACTGAGTTTATCTAGGCATGGGTGACAGAGGTTAAAGAGGAAAATGAACGGAGACGGAGAGACAAACATAAAAGAAGGAAGTGAGATAAAAAGATGAAAGGGAAGGAACGAAGCATCTATTGGTGTTCTCTCACAAGACCATTTTGAAAAGATGACAGCCTATCAGATTCCTCTTCTCCCCGCGCACCACCTCCAATGCTTTATCTTGCCTGTTTAATCTGTCTTCTTCTACTTTTTGTCTCTGTCTTCCCTCCAACTCGCTCTCCGTTCTTACTTCTCCCGCGCTAAACCCCCCTCCTTTTTCTCTCATCACATTAACGACGGAGAGGACGACACCGAGGCGCACCAGCTTTATCTCTCTCTCTCCGTTTGAGGCCGCCCAAGATAAGGAACTCTCCTTTAATTTGAAATAAATGGCCTTCATCAGGGAAGCCAAAGCCTCCTGATAGCGCTGCGTGGTTTATTAAAGGCGCTTGAAGCAGAAAATTGGTTCAGCCGGAGCAAAAAGCTAAAGCTCTGTCCACATGCTACACCAAATTGAAGGTGAGGTCTTAAATCAACAATATTAACTGAGCCGCTTACAAAAATAAATAAATAAAAATAGAGAGTGAGGGGTGGAGGCCTTGGATTTCTAGCTGGAACGAGGTAAATCTGCGTCCCTGACAGCCTGTCGAGCCACGTACAGGGTTGTTGTTAATGTGCGTGTGTGTGTGCTGTGAAGGCTTTTTACTGTGTGTGGGAGCAGTCATTTTTTGGGGGGGAGCTCTCTATACGCATTTGTGAGCGGCAAATACGGCAAAACATAAACAGTTAGATTAGTTGCTTAATTAATGGTGTTGCCCATTATTTTTAATCTCCGGCAGCGGAGGCGGAGGCGGGCGCAACGCAGAGGCCTCAGACTTCTGGACCAACGCAGACCGGCTTACCGAGACAAAGAGAGGGAGGGAAATGAAAGCGGAGAAATTGGAAAATGGAAAAGACACAAAACACAACCACCAACTACAAAAAGCCCCTGGCGAGGCTATGAGACTGATAAGAAAGATGCTTTTATCGCCTCTAAACCATGCTTCTCTCAGAGTTAGAGTGATGTTTTTGTGTGTGCTTCTTAATGGCCCTGGCAGTACATATAAGCCATTGTTTGTCCTACATGGCATTTTATTTCTATCCTGTCAACTACAAAGTGCTGGTATCTCTACTGTGTTTCAGGCAGCTAATTAGAAAATCTTGTTAACATCTCACAAGAAGTAGCGCCCAAGGAGGAAAGATGAGGAGAATCCAATATTGTGACTGACTTGAGGGCTACAACACAATTTCAGTGAAAGTCTCCAACATCTCGCCCGTGTGCCGACACACAAGCACAAGAATATGTTGTATTACAGCTTTTGACATGCTATAAATATGTCGTCCTCTACTTTTCTTTTAAAAAAAAATAATTGTTAGCTCTGGCTTTATATTCCAGCGTCAACTCTAAACAAGTGCCTGTTTTAAAAGTGTGTTTAAACATTAGAAGTGGTAAACATTTATCGTTGTACAAAACTCCCTAATCACAATTTAGACGGTTCCCAGAGTGGCAGCCAAATAGCTGCCTGTCTGCATTGTTTTAGCATCCAATTACTATAAAGTGGTCAAGTCATGCTTTGGGAGGAGGGAGGGTAACCTGAATGGAGAAACAGGGTTAAAGACCCAATACCTGACTTTTATAGTTTCTTTCTTTTGTCATGTACTGAATGTGAGCTGGGCTTGTAATACAAGACAATGTTTAATGATAAAGTGCCATCCAATCCAATTTCATGCAAAAACAGCTCCATACTCTGTACAAGTTAAATCAACCAATTTGATGATTATTCTAGAGTGGTGCAGTTTGTAGTCCTAAAACCCGGGAATCAGTTAGCATTTTTCACACATCTTGATCCCTCATCTTACAGTCTATGAGTTTTTTTTTTAAATTGTTTTTTCGATTAAATGCCTGAAATCATTTCCGCGGTTACTACAGGCTTAAGAATTTTTCAAATTGTGTACAATACAAAAACTGCATAAAATTTCCCACAATTAAATTATGAAGAGCTTCCTTGTCCTTAAAATGTCAGTTGCTAACAAGTGGCTAGATGAGACTACAGAAGTTTTCATGAACATTAAATGTCACCACACCGAACACGGAGGCTTAAACACTCACTAGTCCATCTTTAGAGGTGGACTTCACTTCTAACTTTAACCTGTTAAGAATCACCGTCCCAACATAGGAACACCCTTCACTAAGAGGGAAATGAACCTTAAAATGGGGGTGTTCACTAACAGGTTAAAACTTATAGATTGACTAAATCATGGGAAAGGTGTATAGTAATTATGTAGTTAGACGCATTGTGGTGATGACGTCATGTTTGTAGCCTAACATTAGCTTTTAACTTCTGACTATTTGAAATTATGCTTCTAAAAATTCAAACGTGGTGATGATCTGTGAGGATTATCTTTGTGAACAAAACGTACAAGTATCATAAACCACGCATCTTATTTTTGGCAATAATCCAAAAATCCGATGCTACAATCCCATAGGTTTTTCTCAAAGGGAACCAGGGTGATGCTAACTTCTCGGTTAGCCTACGACAATATGTCATCCATACACCACTCTATTTACTTGCCCTAAAACACATCTTTATTTGCTTTAACTTACAGCCTAAGATTGTAAGTAACAACATTTTTGCAACAGTATCATGAGCAATCTCACAATATTGTGACCCAATAGGTTAAATCGTTATCATCAGATTGAGCTGTGAGAATGTTTTATTGTGTTTTGTGCAATTTGCCAGCAGTTGAAATCATGTTTCTGTCAGAACCAACAATCTAAACAAAATCCTAAACTTCAACTGAACCATGTTTTTCTGCCAGGACAAATCCCAGGTGGTTCGATTTAATGAGGTTAGTTTAAGCGTTCAAAGTTTTTTGAATCCTTGGGTGGTAAAGTTTGATCTCAAGTTTGACATTCCGACAAAACAAAATGAAGCTGAGTAAAATATCCTTTCTCTCATTACCAGTGTAATAAAACCAACACATGTCAAAACAAGATGTTAAAACATCAAGTTCATGGATTTATCAAAGACACAAGAGCAATGAAAAACAGAGTTTCATCTGTTTATCTTGAATTTTGAATCATGACAAATCTCTTAATATCCAGACACGAACCATTTCTGAGGCCAGACATCAACCAACAATTAAACCAAGGCATTCTATCTACCTTCTGTTCCTAGAGTCCAGTGGTTCTCTTAGCCCTGAAAATAACCATCCTACACTGTCAGGACTAACATCATGTTTGATATTCTGTTTAACACTCTCCCCTGCTTGTCCTCCTGCAACTCAACTCTTGTGCATTCCTTTTCTAAACCCTTCTGTCAATAAACCTGAGGCTGTTGCTGCTACACTTTTCCGTTATTGCCATTGAGGGTGAGTACTTAAACTCTCAGACACTGTGAACTGCTATACTTAACAGTGATTACCTATATACAGACTTTTAGCAGAGTGGAACAGATGGCACACATGTACTCACAGAGAAGCTTTTGTTATTATTTTGATGTACAAGTAAAAAAACTCAGACAGAAGTAAATACAACTGTGTTTGATGACACAAGACACTGATGTATATAAATTGGATGTTGCCTCTCCACTTTTTCCCACTGTGCAAAAATGAAGCCAAAATAACCTGGATTACGAGCGCTGCCATGTTGCGCTGGGTGTATCATTTTGAGTCTGAGCAGTAGTAATCAAGTCACTGAGCCACGGTATCGAGATCTGACCCAAACACCAGCCTGACTCAATCATAAACTCAACTGTCAATTACTGCATTTCATCCCCTTTTATAGCATCAAATAGCGTCAGCATCATAATAACTAAAATGACAAAAACCATCTCTCGGGAAACATCTGCAGCAACAGCAACCTCTACATCTCTCCGGAATGTTGTATCCTAGCTAGCCATCTTTCTCTGCTTTCCTTATGCTAAACTTAGAAAATCACCAAATAGCCATAATCCCCAGGCTGTAGCCTCATATTTTGCACACAGACCTGTCAGTTGTATCAATCTACTCATCTAAATCTCTGCAAGAATGTGAATAAATGCATTTCCCAAAATGTTGAACTATTCCTGTGAAGTCTTCCCATTATCTTGAATCCAGTTCATAGAAATGTACATATTAGAACTGTTTCGCAGCACTCCAATAATTTTAGGTCCTTTGATGTTTAATTCCTGGCGTGGAGGGAAAGAAGACAGATTCTTATTTTCCCCGAAGAACCTTGCTGCTCCTCAGGGAGAAGGAGAGAGTGCGAGGTAAACAGGTCCATCCTTATCTATCGAGGCAGGAAATGGCGTTTGACATGTCAGAGGGTCAGAATTCCTTAACAGACTGCTTTACCATTACCTCCTTGATTAATACTGGTGCAGTGGTGAAGTAAAGAGAAAACGGGAGATGATAACAAGGGAGAAAGAGGGCAGGAGAGGTGAAGAGGAAAACAGCCAGAGAGACAGAGTTGCCTCTTATCTTTTGCTTGTAGCTTGTATGCACCTGCAGCCTGACAGCTTTTCAATTGACTGAGGGCACACATCCTCTTCTCCCCTATCTTGTATCTCCACACTCTTTCACTCGTCCTCACCCGTCTCTCCATTCCTATCACAACCACAACCAAGAGCAGAGGGTCCTCCACATACTAGCGCTTACACTTTGTCTCTCATAAAACACTGCAGTTGGAGATAGAGAACTTCATTTCTTCTCTCTGCTGCTTGCATTTACCACTCCTTCGTGTGAATTTATTTTTTTCCAGTTTTCCACAGCGGCCCCAATGAATATGCATCGATTTAACAGGTAGAAACATTCCCCTTGACATTAAGATGATTTTGTGAGGAGTTCGTTTATGTTGTTTTGCTGCGTAGAAATGTTGCAAAGGGGTAAACAGCCTGCCTTCCACCACAGGCTGACACACTGTGGGAAACAACCTGTAAAGTTGATATTCCCTGGCATTCTCATCTATGAAATATTCATACACTGCAATTCAGAGCTTAAATATACGTATCCCATCACATTTAAAATGAACGACCCCATCTATCTTCTAGTACTTAAGGAATATATTCATTCACATTATATCTACTTTACTTGATTACATGTGTGCTTGTCATTCTCCTACCACTTTTTAAATCAACCAACCACTTATATCATGCTATAAACTGCACCTATCCTTCAACTCATACAGGGAATCATCTCATCATTCATCTCTACAGCCACTGCTACATATCCCCATTGATACGTCTTTTCTATCATTATCCTTTTCAGGGGTTGAGCATAGCGCACCATTGCATTAATGACTGAATGCCATCATTGACCCCCCATAAAATATAGGCAGGATCAATGCTGGTAGCAACCTTAACATTTACAGATTAAATCATCTGTGTTAAGATTTAAATTGTGAGTCAGCCAACTTCCCTCCCACCTACCCTTTCTAGTACTTACCCACTTTGAATGGACCGGTGTGCAGTCCTGTAGCGCTCCCACTGAAACTTCCTGGGGCTGAGGTTAAACCACACACTGGCCTAAAAGCGCTACTTGTGGTGGACTGGGTTGCAGAAACGCACCATTCACTAGCTAATCCCTGCGTTACTTGTATCCTATTGGCCCCAAATCAACCTTCTCTTGTATTAATTTTTCTTGAGAGGTATTTGTATATATTTGCGATGTCAGATTCAGGAAATGCTTCAGATTGAAAATGCCCCTCCAAAACAAAGTCTAAAGAAAATAATAAAAGTTATGGGTAATTTGTGTGGAACCATTTAGCTTTGTCGTTGAACTGATGGATCTTTACCACTTGAGTCCTTTTGAAAATTAATGAATGAAAGTTCATTCATTGACATACAGCCGTTTTATTTTCCTCTCTCCATCCAAATCAGATTATAACTGTTCTGCTAAAACAGTCACTTGAATGTTCAGCCACATAAAATGTACTCATTTACAATTTACCAGGGTCGGTGAATCACACAGCATGTTTTTGGTTTACCTTTCTCTCCCAGCACAACAATAACCAAGTTGCCTGCTTTTTAACTTTCACTCCGGGCTTGGCAATGTTTCCAGCCTTATCGCCGAGTGATATCCGTAGGCTGGTATTTACTGACACAGGCTGGTAGGATCTGACAAAGACTGGCTATTATGGCTAGTTCGACCACTACTGTAACAGACAGTAAGCCTTGTTAAAATGCCTTGGATCCTGACCTGAGCAGTTTGACGTGGGTATCTGTCCTTGTCTCTCTCCATCTCGCTCTCATTCTATTACTTTCAACTCTGAAGAGCAGGCTGTCTCCCACACTCTATCAAATAAAATGCATCCAGACCAAAAAGACAACTGTTTCCATCCTCATGTCTCATTCACTCTATCTGTAATTCCACGGCGAAGTAAAGCCTGCTGAGTTAAGTGGCCATCAGTTATGCGTGCCAATCTCTGCTTCAATTTAGGCCAGTTCAAGAAGGGCCTGTTGCCAAAGACTACTGCTAAGAGGCATCTTCTTTTTCTGTAGCAGGTGACCAATAGTGGGTGAACATGTGGTGCAGCGTCAGTTGATGTGATGAGTAGCTGTGCTGAACTATTACCTCAACAGAAAGGCATTTAAAAAACAGAACAGCATGGAGTTCTTCTGGTGCGATCCACAACTTTTAATAATGGTTATGCAAAAATATTCATTCTAATGCATCATGAAACAAGCTCAACCAAACTGGCCAGGGTGGAAACAAAGTACCTGGTGCTGGTGACAAAGGTCACAGCTGTATACTCCTGACGGAGCCTGTGGTTCAGGTTTCTGGTCAGTTATTATAACTTTAATAATGTTGACAGTCTGGTGACCAAAGCAAATTGTGTCATTCACTCCAAAATAAAGAATAAAGAGAGAACTTTTACAGATCTGGTGTGCAGTGAACTTTTTAAATTTGTGCTAGCGTGTTTGAAGGCTTGGACAAAGAAAGAAAGTGGAGAGAGAGACAGAGAGAGACAGAGAGAGAGAGAGAGAGAGAGAGAGAGAGAGAGAGAGAGAGAGAGAGAGAGAGAGAGAGAGAGAGAGCGAGAGAGCGAGAGAATGAAAGTTATTGAGGCTGTTTTATCACGCTCCATTGAGTTTGACATTTCTACAGTCCTACAGGTTGCAGTCTTTCTTGCTCTTTTCATCTTCTTCCCCTCTCCCCCTCTCTCACACAACCACACAGCACACACATGAACACACACACACACACACACACACACACACACACACACACACACACACACACACACACACACACACACACACACACACACACACACACACACACACACACACAGGACACTGACACACTGGCCATATGCTCTCTGGTTCCCTCAAACCTCGGAGTGCTGGAAGCTAAAGCCCCCTTTTTGCTCCAAGGATTAAACTGTGGATTAACACATGTACACACATATAAGCATGTATACACACATACTTATACAGAGCCCAAAACGACACAGACCGTGGAGCCAGCGGGTGGGGGTTTGGAGTCACCCACATCATATTTTACAGTAGCTTTGTTCTGCAGCTCTGCACTGAGAGAAACTTCACTCAAACAATTTATAACCAAACCAGAGTCTGTCTGTCAGAAGTTTTTTACAGATTACTCAACAGTTTTGGCATCTGAAGATGTTAGAACATGGCACCGTCTGTTGTTTTCAAATACATGAATGATTCAAAGTGTCTGTCAGTGTTCAGAACTCTGTTACTTCCTCTATCACAACTACAATAAAGTTGGGACACAGTATGAACATAAAAGTGAGCGTGGTAATTTGTTAATCCCATTTCCCAGAACAGCACCATGCTCCTCATTTTCATCGATTTTTGTAAATAACTTCTTATTGTGAATTAGATGCTGTTTCAAACAAGTTGGGACATTGGCAGCAAAAGACAGAGAATGGAATGCTGACAAAACACCTGTTTGTAACAAGGACTGAGTTAGGTTTGTTAAACCACTGTCAGTTAACACAGTAGGTTTGCAATTGATTGCATTCTGTTTTTACAGATGTTCTTGCATGTCACAACTTTATTTGGAACCGTGGTTGCACCAACACGACATGGGTCTCTCCGCATTTACACGCTAATCAAAACTGAAATGGATACAGCAGAGGCTAACCGCCTTTGGATACATTTTTACTTGTTTTAAGGAAAATAAAGATTTACTTCACCACTAAAGTGAAATCAAGATATCTCCTCCAATGGACTATTCACTGTATTGTTCACTGATTCACTGTCTAAGTAGTCTGAATGGACCGAATTTGGTCCCAGTGATGCAAACCCTGTAATGCTTATAAATGTAACATACATTTCTCTAACACAACTTTGGGTAGAAGAAGAAAGAAGGCTATTAACTTCCAATAAAATCACAATTCTCACTTATATACAACATACCTGAACAAGAGTAAGTCAACAAACCCGTTCAAGTTTGCTGAATAGTGCAAAAGCTAGAAATCCAGCTATAAGAAGCCTGAAAATCCAGTGGTTAACACAGAAGTAGAGAAAACCATAGCAATGTAGATAATACATCATCTCATGCAGTCGCATTGGTGTGAACTGGCAGGTTTTTCAGCACACTGCAAGAAGTTGCAAGTTTCAACTCGCCTCGTCGTCAAATCTTTGGTCTGAGCTGCATGATGCATTCAGGGAGACGGCGATGCATTCAGTGCAGGCACAAAATTGAAATTCATACCGACACAACAGATAATGTGTTCTGTTTCTTAATTTGGATCATTATCAATGTGACGTGAAGTATAAATTGACCAGTATAGCAAATTAAGACTATTACAGTTTGGGTAATGCTACATACTAACTACCAATTATGTCACATGATGATTTCATCTCAGATTTCATGTTTTAGAAATGTAGCTTCTTTCAGACTTTCTGATCATATATTTAGAAGTGACAAGAAAACACATCTGTTCAATAGTATAGAACTTTTTTAAGCTCCAGGCATTTTGACTTGTCGTTGTAGGAAATGCACATGTTTTATAATATTAACAATGGCCAGGTTCTATTGAAGTGAACCAGACTGTAGCCACTGAAGTATACATGTCCACATCAAACACACCCCATTATTTTGTATAATTCAACACCATACACACAGACACGCTCTCATCCTCACACCTTAATCCACTCATTAAAGACCACTATTCACCACTGAATTCCCCGGAGGTTGGGGTTAGACAAGATTACGAAAAGAATGAGAGCCTAATCCATTTTCCTGTAAAAGTAGTATATAATTGACCATAAAGGTAGTGCCATGCAGGAAGCCCGGATCGTTTTATCTTCCCTGATAAAAACACTTGTGGATTTAGAATAGCCTCTTTCCCCCTTACACACACACACACACACATATGCACACACACAACATCCGAACGAGCAGAGGATTAGCAGAATTACAGTACAGCGTTCCCCTAGGGTGCGATCACCTGGTCTTCAGCATCAGCACAGATTGCAAACTCGTTGGCATTGCTTTATATCTGATTGTAATGGGGGTCTTGCATTCCTAAGCTGTTGATAACAGTGTTCAGCCACCCCAGATTACCATGGAAAGGGTGTATTAACTACAGGGCGGGCACACAACGAGTTGTGTATGTATGTGTGAATGTGGGGGGCCCAAAGCTCTTTATTATCGTTGGGCTAAAACTGAGATGCCGGCTTTGGTGGGAATGTGTACTCAGCAGGTCATCCTCTATTATGTGGAGAATATGCACCATTTTAGCCTTAGTTAATTGCTTTGAGTTGTACAGGTAGAATTAACTGACCAAGCATCTTCTTCACCAGTGGAGTCGTGTAATGCTTCCTTGCTTTTGCTTCCAGTGCACCTTCTGGCTGCTGTTGGCCAATAAGAGCAGCTCAGTAGACCTGTTACTCTACTTGCAGCATCTGGTCCTCTTTCATCTCAGTTGTTGTCCATTATTTCAGTACATATGACAACACTGTGAACATGGAGTCATCGCTGAGTCTGACGAGCCAAGAACCACAAATGATGTTCAGACCGGTCGCAGTTTCAGGCGCAACATCTGAACCACTTTAGTTTGCAGGGAGATAAATCATGGAGCATCTTTTGGTCGGTGCAATATTTACCTCATTTCTCACTCTGCCTCACTCTCTACCAATTCCTGGCATATATGTGTTTAGTAGCTTGTTGCTAACTACTGTTTTTTGGCAGCCTGCTGGTGGTGGTAACAACACTAATGAAAGTTTTGAGACTTAAACAAAACAGTGAAGTTCTGGGCAGTGAAACCAAGACATGATGTTGAAAGTCGGTAAAACAAATCTAGGAGCTCTAACAAACTTGTGCGTCAGGTGTGCCAGGTGAAACTTCGTCGTCGAATTAATTGTATGAGTGACCCCTTTCACATTACAAACAGTGTGATCCACTGTTAATATCGAGGTACTGATAAGAGAAGCCTCTTCAGGTCTCCGGGGGTTGTCAAACTGACCCTGGGGCAGACAAAGGACACACTGGAAGATCGCATCTGGGCTAGGAATATCGTTGAATACATCAGGAGGAAAGGCAAGATGGTGGAATCTTAAATTTTATACCACAATATTGTCTCACCCCAAATGTCAGAATACACGATATTGTTGGCACTCCAGCTAAAGGAATGGAGCTGGGTGACGGACGCAAGTTTTTGGTGTCACCCTGTTTAGTTTACAACTGCTTAAGGCAAAGATGACACGTGGCCTCATACAAATACCTGGGCTTGCCATCAACTCAGATTTAATCCTGAAATATTGACAAATATTGACTGACTGTTTGCTTCCAAAAACATTTGTCTAAACTGGAGATTTGTTTAAAACCTGTGCACTCTTCTGGCTGCTCAGGTGTTGCCCCCATGCCCTTGCAATGATGCCATGTCGCACTTGTTGAAAACCATGGTCCAATTACCATAAGGAATGATGCACAACTACAATATCATTCATAATACACTGAAGTTGAGTTTTGAGCATGAGAAAAAGAAAAACTTGTCCGGGATAAAGACACACTGAAGGACATAAACAAGTGTTTGTTATTTTGTCCTCATCCACAAATGCTTGCGTCTTTCAGTAAGCTGCAAACTCTTTTCACTGGACTGCCTTGTTACCGGTGTGACACAAATTTTAACAGCAAGTCAAGGCCTGGTCTCTAATGTGAATTTAAGCTGGGTGTTTTACAGACTGCAGTGGCAATAATTAGCTAACTTTTCCCTGGCTGTGGCTCATTACAAGTCCACAGTGAGAAGCGTGGATGGCGAAATAAGGTATTGTTAAACTCGGCTTAATCAAAGCAGCCAATTAAAACACTTATCACATTAGTCAGGTGTGCTCTAGAGAATGTATGCATTTTACTGGTTAAAAAATGAGAAAAAGAGAAGATTACTATCTATCACTGCTTATTAGTCTGCAGCGTGCAAGCCCATGTGTGTGAGAGTTGGTGGGTGTGTGTCAGAAGGCCCCAGGGAAAAACATCTCCTCACTTTTGAAACTGCAAATTAGTTTGCAAATGTGTATGTGTGTGAAGGTGTGTGTGTGTGTGTGTGTGTGTGTGTGTGTGTGTGTGTGTGTGTGTGTGTGTGTGCGTCTCTCACCTCACAATCGTTTCCGTCTTGGAGGCAGCTTCGTGGAATTGCTCCTTGCTCTGTTCGTATCTTTGCAAATTCTAAGAACAAAACAAGAAGACAGAAACAGGAAGTATTAGTTGGGTGTCTTTTTCCTCAGTTTTTAATTCATTATAAGTGCGTTTTCTTTTCTCTTATGTGGCATGTGTGTTTCTAAATGGACAAAGGAAGCGAGGGACTTTTTTTATTTAACAATTATTCACAGTTTCGTATGTTCGTACCACATAATTATAATTCGTTTTCTAGCTGCTGCTTCGCGCAAAACCCCTTATTGTCCAGTTGTGTGGCCAAATATACAACCCTTGACATGTTCATAGTTTAAAAAAAACTGAATACTGTCGGACAAATGTTGACATGCAAAGAAAAAGCCAAGCCAAGATTGTTTTAAATAATTCTTTTTGACAGTTTAAGGACATGTTTGCCAGATATAAGGAGATGTAAAAAGATCACCGTTATACCAATAACACTGAGGAATTGAGGAATACATTTTGGAGTGATGGGACCAATATTTAAAATAACATTGGTAACGGACATGAGGCAAATTGCTGGGAGTCACTGGTGATAACTTTCTGTTAAATTTAAAGGAATAGTTTGGTAGTTTGGAAAATACGCTTGTTCGCAACTTTGTTAAGAGTTAGATGAGAAGATTGATTCAAACCTGACGTGCCAGATGGTTTGTGTAACAGAACCATCTGGGAAATCATCCTTGGAAACTGTTCAGAAAAGGCCGGCACTCCAAAAAATGCTTGGTGATTGGATGAACCATATGCTGATCACAGTCTATCACGGGCTTACTTCGACAGTGGAATAGTGCAACCACCAGAGGAGCCAGTTGGTGAAACTTTTTCTGACAGAGCCAAAACATCTTTTCACTTGAGTTTTGTCCTTTGCACTTCTCTCAATGAAGTAATAGTCTCAACACTTTTGAGAAAACTGATGCTACAGCAGCTACGCTAACCTTTTGAGGAGCAGCTACTGGTGGTTTCAAACAGACAGTCGCGTCTCTCACTGGTCGTCGCACCTAAATCGCACCCATAGCTGCAAGTTGTTCCACAACGTTCATCCGATCTATTGTGATTTGGGTCCGAATGCATAGCGTGAAGCAATACAGACTGGTGAGATGACATGATTATATGAACCTGGAACTCCAACAACCTGGCAAAGTCAGCCTGATACAACTATGTCCACTATGTACAAAGCTATTGGGGTTAGCTTGACATTAAGGCTGGAAACAGGGTGAAACAGCTAGCATGGCTCTGTCAAATGGTGAAAAAACTAAAGTAAGACTTTCTGTTTCTATATTTTGTTTTCTGTTTGGGTTAATCAAAATGTATTTGAAATATTCATTGGTGAACATATTTGCTAGTACACAAATATGTTTACAGTTTTCTTTTTCTTTTTTCTTTTGACAGGGCCAGGCTAGCTGTTTCCCTCTGTTTCTAGTCTAAATTCAATTATGTTAAATAATTCTAAACTACCTAATTGGCTGCTGGCATAGCTTCATAGTTAAATTGGACATAAAAGTGGAATTGATCTTCTGATTTACCTCATATTTCATAATTCATATTTTCAACAGCATAACTTTAATGCAGACTTCATTCTGCACTGTCCATACAAATGACTTAAAACTAACCACATAACAGATTTCAAGTATTCACACTTTCTTGTGTCCTCCTCTTTCTTAAAGTCATCCCATTGGTTTGCCCCCACTTATGAACAAACCAGTGTTTTCCTTCGCTGCATTTTTCCTTCGCTGCATTTGTCTGCATTTGTCTCCCCCCCGATCTGTAGCAGCTTCCTTTTTTCCCCTGACTTTCCATTTTGTGCCTCCTGGGTGTTAAAGTATCAATCCCTTTATGAGTTATCACTGTAGAATTTCACTTTCTTTTATTTTTAATTCTTTTTTTTTTTTACGGCATAACTTTACTGGACCCACAAAGGAAACCCTGGGCCCTGCAGTATGAAAGCTATGAAGTTATAACTTCATCCAGAAGAAGGCTTTGCCATTCCAGCCTCTTCTAGCGAAACTAAAGCTCAGTAGTAATAAAATGAGTTACTCATACATTTTTTAAGAAATTGTGGATTCTGACTCCGCAGCTTGCCCGGTGAGCACCAAACCCCAAGCAAGCAGGCAATGGTATTATGATAAAACAAGCAGCTAATCCACAACAACTGCAGCCTTTCCTCTGCTGATCCTCCTTAGGCCTTCCAGCGCCAAGCTTTCCCCCCAAATATTTAACCAGCAAACCGTACCAGCTGGGGAGGGAAGGATGACGGGGGAAGAGAAGAGAGACGAAGCTAGAAGGGAGGTAAGAGGAGAATAACGAAAAGTGGAGCAGCAGAAGGCACGGAGGTGAGGCAGGAGAAAAGAGGGGGGAAGAGAAGGGAGATGGAGAGGGATTTGTGAACTGGGATTTTTGGGGTAAAACAATTTGCCCTGACTACTTACGGCTGGATTGGGCTTTGTATGTAATAAGTCTGTGCGTGAATACATATAAGAAGGTATGCAAGGTACAAAAGAAGTCCTGCCTGTGTCAGATGAACATTGTATTGATCCAACAGAGGCTGTTATCTAAAAGCTACATATAGCTGAACAAATGTTTAAACTCCACAAAGAGAGTAAAAGCAATGGATGCTGAGTGATTAGACCCCAACTGGTATACAAATATACACAGTTTGTTGTCTTTTTGTTTTTTTGGGGGGAGGTAAAAATACAATTCTAAAAGGCTGGCAGAGTGACAATTTGTGCAGGAAGTCAGTTAATTAAGGAATTGTGGGATCGTCGTATTACGAAAGCCCTGAGAGGCGTGAGGGGAAAAAAAGGAAAACGAAAGAACTTCGGAAGATTATCCTAGCAAAACATTTTGTTAACCAAATCATTAACACAAGACAGGAAACAACATAGATCAGACTTAGAAAATTGATCATCAGGATTGTCTTATCTCACTTGCCTCTTTGAGCAGAGTACCATTTTTCATCAAAAAAAATATAAAAAGGTGTTTATTCTTGGCCTGTGGTCCACCATTAAGTTTCAGTTTTTACCCTCCAAGAGAAAAAGGTCGGGCACCCTTGTTCTGAAGGATGGCTTGCTAACTCACACAACCGACACTGAACCACAATATGGTTTTGTGACTGTGCAGCTAATAATGAAATTGGGATGTCTACCAATGTGATTTCATTTTTGACAGATGGGACTTAAAAGTCACGTGATTCAGCCCAAATGCTCTAAGTGCATACGAGGAAAAGAGTTGCACTTGTTAAATTAGAAGAAATCAATCATTCAAAATGTAAAAGAGCAGTGACACGAAGGGCACTTTATAAAAAAAACTCAAATGCAATGGCCAGCACAAAGTGGCAAGTTCCGTCTTCTGCAGAAAACCCAGTTCAAAGTTGGTAGCGTCATTGGGCCCCTATGTCAACTTCAGGTTCTGATCAGAAAATGCTGTTAGCTTTGAAATGCGGACATGTAGGACAACATCTGTTTGAGGGGGCGTATCATGACTTTCTTTACCACTTTTTAACTGTGGGTTTGCATGAAAACTCGGGAGCGAAAAGAGCAGGAGGAGAAGGTGGAAAAGCTTTCTCAGTTATATACATTTGGGTTTTAATGTGAACACTCGCCAGCCCACGGACAGGCCCCCTCCTAGCACACTACGATGCTGCCCTCAGTGATGTGTCATTAAAACACGCAGCAAGTGGCCCCTTGGAAGCAAGATAGCTAACGTTGGTCTAATTAATTATGACATTAGGCTATTGTGTTAGATGAATTGTATTGACGCCATTCACATAGGCGAGGACAAGAGGAGGAGGTGTATCTAGGCTGCCGTTCCCTTTGTTTTAAAGCTTGTAATGATTTCAGAATCAGGACACCGCAGAGCACCTGTTTCATTGTGTGCGCGTGCTTTTGATGGTAAACGTTTTCGGGACATGGCATATCTTGTCTGTATGTCAAAAACTCTGCGGCCATTTCAGCACAACAGTAGTCTGGACAGCAGCCCTGAACTCAGGTGCTTGTTGTCATGTCTCAGAGTTTTGCCTGACACTATCCATGGTTCTGATAAGTTTCTCTTGGACTTCTGTACTTTGCTAATACAATGGTCTGGGTAACACTGTAAAATCCAACACATCGTTGGTAATATATACATACGCCTTATTTTGTGTGCATATCTAAGTGTGTGTGTATGTGTGTGCACGATGACCGATGAGCCCAAGGGCCCGTCATAATAGCCTGCACTGGGGCCCATCGTTACTAACTTACGTCACTGCCCTCGAGGCAGGAGGAGAGTGACAGGGACAGGAAACGTTTCTTGCTGAGAACTTCCTGCAAAGCCTGTGATTTTATAGAATCAAGGATGGATACTTCTGTCCCTCTGGTGCATTATCAGCATCTGTGCTTTTTTTTTTACTTTTCCTTCTCCAGAATCAGCACCTATATGTACATTTAAAGTGTCAGTCTAATAAAGACAAAAGTTACCATCAATTTTCCTTTTAATAAAATAATTACTCTTACTAAAAGGGACATAGGAAATTGTGTGGCATCACTGGTTGCCATGGTGCCGGTACTGAATTAAAGGATGTTTGCTGGGTTTCTGTTCCAGCAGCTGGCATCTGCAGTGTACTTTTCACACTGGCACCAAACTGCCACCACCCGCCTCGTCCTGCTGCTCAACATAATTCCTCTGCTCCTTTTAAACTTCTTCACCTTCATACATCCATTCATACGGTCCTTCATTACTCTTTGTGGCAACCTTAACTCCCTGAAACTAATGAACTACATTTGCCACGACAGATGAAGGACCACACTGGTTTGGTGTAAAATGGTTCGGAAATTTTGCCTCGCAATGAAATCTCAGCACAAGCAGGCCAGGCAGACATGAGTAGTTAGACCTTTCAGACATTTTTCACTCGCTCAGCATTAAAGCTCTTTTTGTCAAACTTTTTCCAGCTACGTCCATCGACCCTTCAGCCAGAACAGAATAGAATAGGTGCTCCCAACATCACGGCTGCGCTGATGCTTCTTTCTTTATGTTTTCACGCTTTCCATCTGAATACGCAGGCAACAATGATTATGGTGTGCGGTCGATGTTTTGAGAGAATGGATAATTGCTGGACCACAGAGCCAGGGATAAAAGCAGGGAAAATGTATGTGTGTGGTATTGAAAAAAGACGAATAATGATGCACATGTCTACGTTTGAACAACCGCTGTGCATTATTGTAAAGATGGCCATGAAAATGGCAAAATACAAACAGGACTGCACAGAGGCAGGGAAAAACTTGCGTGCGTTATGTCACAAAGCTTGTTAGCCGCGAAAAGGCGACAACAGCTGTATGTAACAGTTATCATCCATCAATAACCACACTGATTTCTGCTCCCCTGCTGATGATGATTGCAGCCATTCTCCCCAGATGTCTACATGGTCACAACTACAGTGCAACTGCAGTAAATTCAGGCACTAGGAGGACACTGTTGATTTAGTTTTACCCTGTATTTCTGTTGCCGTTGGCTAATTAAAACAGTGTAATTCTGTTAAAGGTAATGCTGAAAAAAATAAAACGCAATTTGCAAGCTACAGATCAAGATAAACAGCCTCTAAAAGGGGCTACAATCGGTCAGAGGAGAGCATTGATAAGGCTGTTCTATTGAGACTGTTTATTTTCTTATTGTACACTACATACTACCAGACACTTGCCAAAGCAGCAAAAGGTCTAGACATCATAAACACTGGAGTACATGTGGGTGGCAAAAAAATAAACTTTTAGACACACACACACACTCCAACACCCAGGGTGCTCTTTGATCCAGCTGTAAAAGACGCAGTCTTTTAACCCACACACACTCCCACTTCATCTAACCTTTTGGTCTGACCTGATGGTGGCAGTGGCATTCACTGCACAACACAAAAGAATTTTATATGGTGTCACACTATTGACCCTGGGCTCTGTGTGGACCTGTGTGTGTGTGTGTGTGTGTGTGTGTGTGTGTGTGTGTGTGTGTGTGTGTGTGTGTGTGTGTGTGTGTGTGTGTGTGTGTGTAGGCTGTGTGTGTGAGCTCTGAAGATATGTGTGACATATTCCCTGTCCTACATGTTTGAATGTACCACTATCTACACAATCGTTGT
Source organism: Diplodus sargus (assembly GCA_903131615.1). NCBI lineage: Eukaryota > Metazoa > Chordata > Actinopteri > Spariformes > Sparidae > Diplodus > Diplodus sargus. Next base: position 59,120 of record CAEMYA010000117.1, read on the forward strand.
TCTTCTGTGTGTATGTCTTATCTTCTTCCCCTGCACTGTAGCCATAGAGGGGTTAAGGAGTCACTAATGGAACACCTTGTCGGCTAATCGCTCTGACTAATAACTCTGCTAACGTTAGCTGGGACCCTGTAGCACACATAGACGACAGCCATATGCATGTTATATTCACTATTTCACTCTGGCGTACCCCCCTCAAAATAAAGATCTTAACAGTGATGGGGTTGTTTCTTTAAGTAAATGGAGGGATTTTGCCATGGCTATGAACATTACAATGCATGTTTTTATTTTAAAGGAACAGTTTGACTTTCTTAAATAAATGTATTCATTTATTTATTTTTTGATGAGAGGTATATGAGACGATTAATATAAATATAAATGAGTCAGCAGCTGCTTAGCTTAGCTTAGCTTAGCTTAGCATAAAGACTGGAAGCAGAAGGAAACCAGCTAGCCTAGCAAAAGAAAAAAAAAAGGATGATTCCCTTTAAAATTCACTAACATGTCATGATTTTTTTCTTAGTCACGACAATAGAATGACAAGTTGTAGTTTTTCCTGGGGGGTTAAGTAGCATCTTGGCCATGCGTGGTGACTTCCTGGGATGATGTTTTTATACTTTTTGACAGAGTCAAACTAGTGGTTTACTCATTCCACACACAGCTTCCAGTCTTTATTCAAAGCTGTGCTAACCATTTTCAGGGTATAACTTTGTCTTTAGCATTCAAATATGACACTGGGCAAGACAGTGAATGAGCGTGTTTCCCATAGTATTGAACTATCCCTCTTAATCAGACAGCAGTCTGATTAAGATTATTATTATATTATATTATAAAAAAAATTATAATTCTTATATTATATTATTATTACACACCAAAATAACAATCATAGATTGTCACGTTAGCTTTGTTGTTAAATGTCTCCTTCTTATAAGCAGCAGATGCATTGTGTGGTGCCGTGGTTTGTTGAGCAAGTTACTGCTAGGGGAAAAGTGCACCTTAATATCAGTTAGCAGAACATTTTGCTCATTAAGAACATTGAACAGTTTACAAGACTGTCTGTAAATTGGTCCGTTAAGACTTGAAAAGAGTAAATGTTTGTGTTTTTGTTGATCTGAGTTAAGAGGATAGGTCCAACCAAAAAATGAATCCTTCTGTCATTATCATCTCACTGTCATGCTGATGGAAAAGTCGCTTCTGAAAAGTTTTGCAGTCCACAAAACATTAGTGGAACTTTATGGTGAGACAGCGTTGCAGCATCCTTCTCAACAACTTAAGTAGATGGGGTCTTGTTTGAAATGTAAGAAAAACAACAACTGACTCTCGTTTCACCTCATGAGCTGTCCAACTTCTTTTTGTTTGTAGCCTTTTGGAGTTTGGTCTGTCTTTTCTTGCTGTGTTTGGCAGTGCACGCTGCTGTAGGTACAGCTGGTAATGAACACTATGTCTGTACTTTCTCTACCATTCTTGTCCGTAAACAATGAGCTCAGTCATCCACAGCTCCAGCAGCGTGTTGCGGAGACTCCGGTCACGCACACTGAGTGGTGGGCCGAGTGGGAGCAGGGTGGGCAGGTAAGGACAGGTTGACAGATAGGTAGGGTGTCCATATCTTTGGGACGCTAAAAGTGATTGGATGAAATTCTTACGGCCTGTCGCTGCCACAGACCATGGATTTTTTGATACAAGCATTTCATATGTTCATTGCTGTCTGGATATTAAGAGATTTCATACAAGTATGATAAAAAATGCTTCTGAACAGAATTACCATCCCCCCGGCTTTAACTCGTATCTCATCTGCCCATATGTTGTTAAGCCCACCAACACAAAACTTCTTAAAGCTTTGAAGTTACTGGACATGTAAAATAGATCTCAAAACATGCATTTTATACCCACAAAACGATGCTTGTTGGAGGCAAAATAGAAGCATTTTACCAACACTTATCCCCTCACCTTTAGAAGCTCTGTGTCCCAGCCAATCATCACATTTTTCTGTCTCAAGGTGCCCTTAAATTACCTCTGTTGAGGAATGTACACAGGCACTTTTTTTTTTGCTCAGGCAAAATAATGAGGCAACTGGAATGTAAGCCGCAACTCTGCAATGTTTAGCAATGTTAACTTATTATGAAATTCATATCTTCATCTCCAGATGGGTGCAGCCTCAGTGGAAATATTGCTAACAAGCTAAACTAATAAGCAGATTCCAAGCCCTCGCTGCAGCATATTGAGCAGATAGCTTTCCACAGGATGAAAGCGTTAAACTTTGACTCGGTCTACATGGGGCCCAGAGTGCATGCATTTCCATAAGAAAGTGCAATGCAGCAGAAAAAGTGGAGTTTTAAATGCAGTATTTAAAAAGAAAACTTGAGTTCTGATCAGAGGCCCATCCTGACTCCATCTGATGGGAACACACGTACACATACAGTATGTTGTCTATGTCTAGATGTTAAGTAAGTCCTCTGCCTCTCTGTTTGGACAGGAGAAGAGGTACTGCCATTGGCATTTTTTAGAGTAAAGCCGAGTGTGTGTTTGTGTGTTTGAATCCGCACGCTCATTCAGTGTGCAGATATTTCTGGTGCACTACGTGGATTCCCTTGCTGACAGCATGTCAAGCAACCTGTCAGACTTGGAGGAGGATTATTATCTCCTTCTGTACGCTCTATTTCCACCAGCTTCAAACGATACCCTACTATGACACGAGTGCGTGTGAGCGAGGAGAAAGACAAAGGACGAATTAGGCAGATAGTAAAGGGTGCATAGCTATATGTTCACATTGCTACTGCTTTTCTGTATTGGCATTTTGTAAGACATGGAAACCATCAAGCGACATACAGTTCTGGGTTGTCAAACAGCAGAACAGAGCGACTGACGAGTGCCAGAAGCAGTGTTTCATGTCCTTTGTGTCGGCTAAACCCCAGATTTCATGTTTTCTCAACAGAAAAGCACAAAAAGTGCTCAGTTATATCCAAATGCTCCACTCACCAAATGCATTCCCCTACATGTTTCTTCATATCACAAAAATTAAGCAGCATCTTAGTCTCTTAAAATCAACTAATACTTTTATTTCCCCCCTTTTTTTCAACATCCATAGACTATAACTTTAATTGCGAATCAAAGTGGCGAGATTCTCTGTGATTCAATTTGACATTTAAATCCAAACTTTTTTTTAGCATTGAAGGTAATCCTTTTCTTAGACTATCGCATCTGGATTTTTTGTTTGTTTGATTTTTTTTTATTTTTATGACAACAGGCCTGATTTATCCCGGCAGCAAGTCCAAATAATATAACCCAAATCTGCGTCAAGTAACTTCTTTCCGAACAAATCAATAAAGGAACTGAGGAGTAAAATAAAAACATTTCCGACATTGTTGATTCAACTCCAGTGCCAGTCAGTTGATGGTCTTCTTGCACACGGAACAAGTGCAGCAGCAGACTACATGTAACCGAGCTGTGCTGTCTTTCAAGGTATTTTTGTTCCTCAGGACGTGTGCCACATAAGCCGTGGAGGGAGAGAAATTAAAAACATGGGAGATTCATTCAATTTTGATGATTGAAATGGAATGCTCTTTTTGATCAATTTTCATTTCAAAATGGAAATCGTGCAATGCATTCGCTCAAATTTCTATTGTCAGTGGTTTAAATTACATCCCAAACCATACACACAGTATGTTAATGCAAAGGGTGACAGAACACTAACATAAGCCTAGCTCAGTTTGACTCGACTCATCTTGGTTCAGTTCAGCTGAGCACTTTGAGGAAAAACTAAACCTCAGGAATCGAGAACATTTTGAGTGAACAAACAGACCAAAACAGAGGCATTATGTGGCTTCTGGTGCAAACACACTGAGCCTGCAGAGAGACACATAGATCCCACATTTACATATACAGTACACGTGCACCTGAATATACAGTATGCATGCAAAATACATCTCTCCCTCTGTGTCTCTCTGTCACACGTACACACACAGACACACACACACAAATACCCTCACATAGAGGTCTGTCTATAAACATCCTAAGCCTAAAAGCAAACACAGCTTGTGCCACCCGTATGTCAGCCTGCCAGTCCTCGTCTCCCTCTGCAAACCCAACCTGTTACTGATGAGACTAACACAAATAGCTAGGCATCTGACACCAGACCTGTGTGTGTTGTGTGTGTGTGTGTGTGTGTGTGTGTGTGTGTGTTTGTTTCAACTATGCATAGAAACTATTCACCAAGGTAATAGATGTTTATTTAGGAAGACTGCATGGTAATTAGAATACAGATTTTGTGATGTAAGCCTGTATGTGCCTATCTGTCAGTCATTTAAGCTGGACAAGATCAAGGAAGGAAGGAAGGAAGGAAGGACGATCAGAAGGGAAAGAGGGAAGGAAGGAATACAAAACTGGGAAGGATGGAAGGAAAGAAGAAAGAAAGAAAGAAAGAAAGAAAGAAAGAAAGAAAGAAAGAAAGAAAGAAAGGACATACTATGCCCAAAAAGCCCAAACTTCAGATTTAACCAAACAGAAAAAAGCTCATTGCTTGAGTCAGTGACTTCCAAGAACTCTATCCGCTTACGGTAGCTTATGGCACTACACTAAACATAACCTCGAACATGCACATATGCACACATTTTTATTCTAACTACTGGGCCAACCATCAGAGATTCATTCCAGCCTTGGATTGATACTGAACAACAGCAGTCAGAAATAAACTAATGGCAGAATGGGAGTGTAAATTAATACAAAGTGAGTCAATGAAAGAGAAAGAGGGACTCAGTACGAACAACTGGGAGCACTGTTGTAATGGCAGCGCAATGTTGCCCCGTGTGACTCCGACTGCTCCCGCCGCTCCCTTTTCCGGGCCGGGCTTGAATTAGCCATGGTAAACAGAACATAATACTTAGATTTTACACATTATGTCCTGTAAAGGTCTTCTCCATCTGAGAACTAGACGAGCGCTTCCCCCAGAGAGCCCGTGTAAAGGTCCTTCTTGTGTGGCGCTTGGCGAGGCTGAGACTTAACTCTAGACCGACGGCTTCCACACCTTTTCTGCCCGGTAAATGTCAGACAGATGAAAGGGAAAGAAAGGGCTTGTAAGGGCTCTCTGGAGATCCTCGGGCTGGCTAAAATCCCCTTTGAATCACAGTTACAGACAAACCTTGCGCAGTGCTTTCCCTGCACATCTTTATGTGTGCTGTACTTGCCGTCTTATTCAGCTGCAGCAGCAGTTTGAGATGTACTTCAGGCATTTTGTATATTAAAATGCATAAGTACATGGTTGTGCATTGTAGCCGCTGCACTGGCACTGTACAAAAAGCAAAGTAAACATCAAGGGTAGTATTGCTTAAATACAAAGGTACTAATGACAACAAGTGCACCCTCTGAAAAGGTTTCAGCGCAGTGTGACTGTCACTGTCACAATAGTACTCCTGTGTGTATGAGCTGTGCTTTACAGCAGGTGTGTTGGACCAGACTCTTGCTGTGAAATTTCCATTATGACAGTCACAATAGAGACCATTTACATTTATTTTTACCATTTCCATGCACCTCCTGTCGACGTGCATTGAATATGCAAGTCATCATGAGAATAATTATGGTGCGTGTCTGGTGGTGTTTTTATGTATACAGTACACTACCGGTCCGAAGTTTTGAACTGCCTGCCACAAAAGCTCAAATTTTTACATTAAGATGGCTGAGAAAACGTATTTATATATTTGTCTTTCATGCTTTTATATGAAGGTTTTGACCACAAAAAAAGAAGTTATGTACATTAACCCGGGGGCCACTGCAGGTGCACTTCAGTGTTGAAGTTTGGGCCAGTATTTCTACAAAGTCATTATCTCTCATTAACATAATCTGCAGTTTATATGGATTTTTTCAGATGCATTTTTAGGAGTTGCACATTTCGTTTCCCCTTCTCTTACATAATGTATTAAAACCTTTCACTGAACTAACAGATTATATACATTTATACTGTATTTCTTGTCAGACACCTGCAGTGCCTCTACTCACAGAGGCAAACAGAGGTATACATCTGTATGCAAATCTTTTTTTTTCCAAATGAGTAACTTATTTAAACCTTGCACGGGGCGCGCCGCGGTTGTCGGTGTTCCCTGTGGTCAGACACCGATTACATTACTCGGCAGCCACCCTCTCCTTATCGACAGGCGGCACCATTACAAACTGCCGGAGGCGTCTTCTCCGTGCAACGGCAGGGCCAGCAGCAGAGCCGCAGCACAACGGGAGTCACACTGAACTCTGAGCACTGAGAGAGTTACGTAGGACAGCTGAGTGACAGGACGATGGCGGAGGATTTGTTGTCAAAGCGTAAAGCAAAGGCGCCTGTTCAGCAATATCTCAGAGTTAAACCTAGTCATAACAGAGAACCAGCTACATTAATGAGGAAAAGGAGTTTAGTGGAGTTGAGTTGATACATCTCTGAGAAGTTGGAGGTTGTGCAGCCGGTTTGCTTCTTCTTGTTCATAACTCCCACCGACTACTATTACTACTACTACTGCTACTTCTCCCTGACATATTTAATATGGATCCTCTGTCTACAAATTAAGAGAGTGCCTGCCGTTTTGCTCTTTAGATGCTTTTTTGATGAACGACAGTTGTGCCAACTGAAGACAATGCATTTCCTGTGATGAGTCTACTTCAGAATAAAAGTCAACTTGCGTTATTTTCTTATATAGAATGGTTTTAGTTGAAATTGAAATTGACAGTGTAGCTCAAGTTAATGTGACCAAATTGTAATATTTTTTTCACATCAGGCCAGGGGCCGGATCGAGTGGTTGGGTGGGCGGATGTGGCCCCACGGCCGACAGTTCTACACCCCTACTTTAACCAGATTGACATCTTAAAGGGCAGAGAGAGAAGAAGATACTTTGAAGTAACAGTTAAGATTGGAAAATCTTGGTTAAAACTTTTTAATTTTACCAGGACAAAGAGGACAAATCCTCTGTACATGAGTGTGTGTGTGTGTGTGTATGATTGTGTGCATGTGTGTTTGTGTAAATGTTGTACCCTCTGCTCCAGTTGTGCAAGCTGCTCCTTGTAGAAGGCATCCAATGCTTTAAGCTGTGAATCTTTCTTCTGTAGCTGCTGAGCCTGCATGAGGACACACACAGAGTGGGGGATTAGACACTTTGTACTGCTGTGATTTGTCACTGTAAGGTGGTAGACTGGTGAAGTTGTAATGCTGACTTTGGTTTTGTTTTGGTTTCTCTCATTGTTAGTAATTAGATCCATTTAAATTTCAGGACGAGCACTATAATAGTGGTCCTCGATCTGCGTGAGACGCCCATCAGGGGTCGCAAGTGAAGTTAAAAATGATTTTGACTTGCAGTGTGCAAGTGTGAGAGGCTGCTTGTTCCAGAAGTGTTTCCTTCTGTATTCATTCTTCAACTTTCTCATTTTTACTTAAAACAGAAATAGGATTTTCCTTGATGATGCAAGAATTCATGTTACGATGATATTTTAAGTTCATTTCTGTTCTGAATACTTTTGAATTTATGATTAAACATGTTGCCAGGGTTGTTAAATCAATCCAAAACCAGACCAGATGTTTTGGAGCACATACATGTACATACAGTACATGCATACACACGGCTGGTAAATGCATGCAGTACAGATAAGTGTGAGAACTTGGGCAAACCAGTGCTGTAAGAAAATGCCCAAAGACACCCAAACAAGTAGCCCCCCCGCCCAAACATACACATACACACACACACACCCTTGGACCGTGCTGTGTAAACTCTAGTAGTAAGACACCCTGCAGTTAAAAAAAAAAAAACAGTCAGCCTCAACCCTCAAATTACACTCCCCACCTATCCATCCTTCTCCATTCGTCCTTTGTGTATGTGTTTGTGCCGGTAAAAGAAAAGCCATGCCACACAACATGTCGCCGCAGATCATGTGTTATTTTCAAGCAGTTATGAAGGACTGAAGGTGACAAGCACATGTGTTCACCGGTGAGGGAAGAGAGAGCAAGCTGACAAACAGGCTCATACATGCACATGCGAAGGAGAAACCTCTACACTGACAGAATGACGGGGGGGAAATAAGAACATCAGCAAAAAGGAAAAAAATGAAACAGAGAAGAGAAGAGAGGAGAAGGAGGAGGAGAAACTTTCACGTCCACTTGGTTTTCTTTCAGTTGGCATTTTATTCAAAAACCTGTTTAAATGTGTTCTGTAACAGGACTTTGAATTTTAAGACGTGTTTGACGGCAGCAAAAAAATACATTTTTACGTTCAAAACAGCTACTTTTAAAATAAAGTGTAAGATCTACACTGTCGAAAAAATGCTGTATAATCTGGAAACCGGAAAAGTCCAAACTGGAGAGAGCTGTCGTAGCAAATTAGCTAAATTGCACCAACCATTTTTATTTAACGCAATCTGTCGGACAACAAGAGGAATGGTTTGCAGACAGTTGTGAGACCTGAGAAGAGTAGAAATAATTTCAAATAAAATACGTGACCTCATTGTCCCATTAGCACCTTAGCAAACAATCTTGCTAACAGACGGTTAGTAAGCTCTCTAGCTTGAGAGCTTTTTTTTGCCCACTTAAATAACTTTTAATTCAATAAAATTATGCACAGCCCCCATTACAAAATGCCCTGGGAGAACGAACGGCCCAGCGCACAGAAAAATGTTTAAAGCTTGTTGAGTTATTGTAATTGGCTACTGCTCATAAGTTTACGGCTTGCTAGCATGTCAGCAGTTAGCCCCAAACTAGTCCTGCCAGTAGTTGCCATGTCACAAAGTTTTTTTTTTTTAATGTGTTCTGAAGACGTTTATTTTTATACAACAACGCTGCAGTCATTATAACTTTTTCCGGCAACTCCTTCAGATAAACAGCCTAAAAAAACATCTAAAAATGTATTTAATTGACTACATTCATAAATACTAGAATCCTAGAAAAAGAGACTTCAAGAGACAAGCAGAAGTAGAGGAATACGTAGGCAGGACACAGAGGATAAGAGAACAAGAAGGAGAAAAGAGCATTTAACCATGAGACACGATGAAGACAAGACGGGAGTGGAAAGAAGATAATAAACGTGAAGAGGAAGGAACGGGGGAGGCGAGGGGTTTTACGTTTGAATAAACCTAATCTAATTTTTGTTTTTTTACCCAATTGTAAAGGGTTTCATTTTTAAATGAAACCTTTTTCAAGTGACCCTGAACAAGATGTCACTGGCTGCATAAAAGATTGGGGGTTCAAACCAGTGGGGTTGATCGAGCCAACAAAAGAGCAGGAGCATGAAGGTTATGATGAAGCTTACCATCGCATTTATCTCATCTGCAGACTAAACAGGTTGAGAAATAGAAAGTAGAGATATAAGGTAGGTAGAAAAAGAAAGCAGGATAAGAAAAGAAAGAGGAGAGAGAGAAGCACGAGAGTAAGAAAACACAGCTCAACAGTGAACACAGTTCGGGTTAAGGCTGGTAACACCAATTTTAATACAGTTGAGCAGAAGTATCTGCAATTATTTACAATTGCAATTAATTACACCACTAAACACATGAAATTGAAAATAAATACAACTCTCTTGCGAAAAACAATGTCTAACGTCAGGTTTCTTTCTGCTCTTTCTGCTGATACTTTATTTGCACGACCATCGAAGGATTCAACCTTGCAGAATTATGTTTCAAATTTAGCAGCGATCCAAAAGTTTTCAAAGATACCAAATAAATCCTGCAGCATCTTGAGAGAGTGGTGCATTCTGTGCGTGTGTATATGTATGTATGTATGTATGTATGTATGTATGTATGTATGCGTGTGTGTGTG
>CAEMYA010000117.1:68971-91248 GCA_903131615.1 Diplodus sargus
CACACACAGGTTGTTTACCCCCAAAGAAAGTTAAATAACTTGTTAGACATTCATAGAACTACAACATCTCTCTCTGCCCTGTTGAAAAATTCAGGATCTATGAAAATGCAAGTATTTTTCATTTCAAAGGATGAACTGCAGTATACGTTTTCTCCCACTTCACTACAAAGTCAATTCTCCGTGTATGTGTCCTGGAGGTTTCAAGTTTCCACATCACACTTGTGGAATTAAATATGCTTAATCAACTAGTTGAGAAATGCAAAAATCCTGTACATTTGTACTCTTTTATTCAGATTTAAGGTGAGCACAAAAAAACTTTCTCATGTCAACAGATGACTATGAAAGCAGCCTTTAAGTGTCAATCTCTGCACATACATCATTCTACACAGACAAGCTCAGAGTCACCCAAAAGTGAATAAGCACTAACTTAAACCCACAATAAGACATTTTTGACATTATCAGTCTGCTGTCAGGTGACCCCAGACCCAAGGATAAATCTTGGATCTTTGCTGTGAGGTGGTCTGCAAAAGACACACTTACAAGACATATGAATTTGCCAGCACAAAAGTTGTATTCTAAAATGACACAATGACACAAATAGACAACCACTTTTATTTGCCTGCGTTCAAACGCAATCTCACCTTTTTATGTTTGCACTGTCCACATGCAATAAAGTTAAGAGATTCTAGCGCCGCCACTTCCGGAGCCAAATCCTCAGACTAGAGTCTTGCTAAACTCTGCCAAACCGCACAGAATTAAAATGCATCAACACCAGGAGAGTGTTTGACGTTCGATTCTTCTGACACCAGATGAATGTGTGTGTCACACTGGGAAAGTCGACACGTAGAACGTTGAAATAATAGACGCAATGTATCCCTGAGATTGTCAGCCTGTCTGACACTTTTTGAACTACTCTCTACGTACAAAATCTTACACATCGGTAACACGCAGCAAATTAATGCCAATCAATATTTTTAGAGCACAATTGTCTCAGGCCTGACTAACAGCACCGTGGCACTGAAAAGCAGCATCGTTGGAGAAGGGTGAAGAGAGTCTACATGCACACACGCGCACACACGCACACACACACACACACACACACACACACGGACGGGGGAAGATTCATCATAATTATCAGGGCTGCTGAACGCCAAATCAAATCAGAGCCGATCGTCTGTGTTTCATAAACAGACCTTAACTGAGGAGAGACAAAGAACGAGAGGGCTTCTGATGGGAGAGATACCTCCTCTGTCGGCGGGGAGCTGCAGCTGGTGCATGTTAATGCAGGTGAAAAAGAGGGGCCGAAAGTGTTTGTGTGCTAATTTTATATGTTAGACGAGAATCTGTTTGGCGGGGATTAAGCAGAAACTGAATGGATTTAATTAAAAAACACAGCTCTCCCTTCCTATCTGTGTCTCTCTGTGTTGGTCCCGTTTTAATTTGCAGTCAGAGAAGAAACTGCAAGTGAATCAGATGACTCCTCTGGTGTCCCTCCGGGGACCTGCGAGTCTATGGTAGATAACAGCCAGCCAGGCGTGACTTTACGCACAGCACAGCACAGCAGACACACACACACAAAGACACACACACACACACACACACACACACACACACACACACACACACACACACACACACAGAGGAAGGCTATGGCTTACATGCTCTTGTTTGTTCAGTCTCTGTTGGGATAGCTGGCATTGTCTATTTGCGTCTGTCATTCATTGAGTCTTTTTTCTCTTTACTAAAATGCTTGTAACAAGTCATTTGATTGGAGCAGAGGACCCTGGCAAGATAAACACAGGGTCAAAAAAGTTTGAGGTCTACTGTTGTCCTTGTCACGATGGAAGATAAAACAGCAAATGTCATCATTACTTTTCAGGGTTATAAGGCCTTTTTCATAACATTAATCTGGTAAGTCAAACTTCTCATTTATCAAAATGTGGTGTCGGCTAACCTCAACAGCGGCTTGCTCTGAAACACAAGCACGAAGGTGATGACATACGAAATATGAACAGACAAGTTTTCATACAATTTCAGCCATGATACAGGCATGTCCCTTGGGATCCAATGTTGGCAGGTCTGTGCATAGGTCAGTCTACCACTTTGGTCCACACTGAAATTTCTCAACAACAACTGGATGGATTGCCAGACATGAGGCCTGACTTTGGTGAACCATCAACTTGTCCTCTAAAACAACCTTGTCCAATACTTTACTTTAAAGTGAAACTCTTGCCAAAATGCATCCTAGGCTTCTTTTTTTTTGTTAATGTATATGAGTCAAATCTTCGTGTAAAGCATAATTACGACGAAAGAGGCACTTTACCGTATTTTTGTTTTCGGGTGAAACTCATTTTAAATGGGAGTGCTAGGAGCAAATTAGCGATAGCATCAAAATCACTGTTTTTAAAACACTAAGAAGGCTCGACACAACATGAAACTTTGCTTGGAGTATCACCAGGGTCATCCGTGTTACGTTGCATTTGGAAATCGACACTTTTGGACGACTCGACTAACGTGAGTCGTGACTCTTTTTAGTAAACTCTGCGTACACAAACAATGTTCTCAATGCTCGTGTTCATGTGTAGAGACCCTGGTGATACTACGAGCAAAGTTTCATGTTGTGTCGAGCCTTCTTAATGTTTTAAAAATAGCATTTTTGATGCTATCGTAAATGTGCCTGTAATACTCCCATTTAAAATGAGTTTGACAACGAAAATACGGCAAATCTTAAAAGTGCCTCTTTTGTTGTAATAACCGTAATTTCCGGACTATAAGCCTCTACTTTTTTCACACGCTTTGAACCCTGCGGCCTAAACAATGATGCGGCTAATCTTTAGATTTTTACGGGCTAACGGCCTCCAGGGGGCGCTCAAGCAGGAAGCGCAAGAGTGAGACAGACAGGTGGAAGAGATAATGCGCCGAGGAAGAAGCTAGTTTGATTGTGCTTTGAACAGTCATTTTGCGCATCATGCACATACCCTGATCATGGAAAACATGCAAAGAAATGCATTTGATGCAGCTTTTAAGGCAATCGATCTGGCTGTCGACGAAGGAAATAGAGCTGCTGCACGTAAGCTTGGCATCAATAAATCGATGGTGAGATGTTGGAGACGGCAGCGTGAAGAACTGACTCAATGCAAAAAGACGACAAAAGCTTTCAGAGGTAATAAAAGCAGATGGCCCAAACTTGAAAACGTTCTTGAAGACTCAAGAAGGAAGACTCTCATGTTACAACGTGGACACCTGCGGCTTATAGACAAGGGCGCTCAATAGTCTGGAAATTTTGGTATGCTTTTATATTAAGTTTGACTCATATACATTCACAAAAAAAGCCTAGATTTCATTTTGGCGAGAGTTTCACTTCAAGGCAAAAAACATCTGCAAAGCTAACATACTCCCTGTCTTTGTGTTTAGTGTTAATTAGCTAATGACAGCATAATAAAACACTCAACTACGATGGCAAAATTGTATGTTCAAAGAAGCACTTGCCAAAGTGGTGCCTCACTGCCCTGGTTACAGACTTTTAGGCCCAATCCCAATACACCCATTGCCCTAACTTTTCCATGTCTATCAGATACATGGCAGATAACATTATGATAATACCAGGATTCTAGCAGTAACACAAGAGAAATCACCAGAGTTGAAGACGGCATAATGGAAATGTTTGCTCCTGTCTGTTTACATAAATTCCCATCTATTCAAACAGATTACATTTGAGGGTCTTGAAGGGTTAACCAATTGCATAGGGGAGATGTTAACCGCTACACCTTGTAACTCTATACTGAGGGCCAAGTGGGCGCTTAAAAAACAAGATGGACTGGTGTAAATTGGAAATGGAATTCAGCCGTAGTCCAGTTTCACTTAATAAAAAAAGCAAAATTTGTCAAATGTTAAATGTTGTCTAGACACATGAACTGCAACTATCCAGTCAAATACAGATAACAATGTAAATCAGTTGATATCAACTGTACGATTAAAGAGCAAGTAAGGATGAGTACAAGTCTCAGCAAGCATCTAATGCTAGCTATTGGTGCTCGACTGTTTTCGATACTCAACTGACCCATTCTTATTTATGTTCCATATGTAATCTGACTGGCAGCCAAGAAGAGACTCAAGACTTTACACAAAACTTTCATGAAAAAGAAAAAAAAAAAATATCACTATCAGCTCACTGGTCTGCTCACAAAAGAATATCATGCATTGTGATGTGAGACATGAATGAAAAAGGCATTGTTGTTGCTAAAAGGTGTTTCATTTCACTCTGCAATTGAGTTGCGATGGATATTATGTACAGAAAATGCAGCTTTTAAAAGCACCGTTAAGGTCACAATAGGCAAACTATATCAGAATACAAACTCGCGCAGAGCCCACATCCATGCTTTTGCACTAACAAATTGGCTGCTTGCATTTAAGCAGAGACTTACCACGTTCACTTCTCGTTCCTATTTATAATACTTAACAACTTGCTGTTTGTCATACAGGATATAAAATTCATTCCTTTTTTGCACTTTTTTGCTCTATAAATATCCTGGATGATGAAAAACAAAAGAGACAGAAACTCATTTGATGGAGAGGAAGAAATGAGAAAGAGAGAGGATGCAAGAGACAGGAGGGAGACCAAATAACAAATGTAAACAAAAATAACTGCAGTTATTAAGAAGGTGCATAATTGAATAAGGCAGCTGCTAGCCATGAGCTAAACAGGAGATTAGCTTACAAACGTATTATCGTACATTCTTCCTGCTCCAGGCACCCTCTGCATATGAATCAATTCAGTACACAGCTAGAGGTGTGAAGCATCTATTTAGAAGCTGCAGACGGAAAGGGAAAAATGTGTGAGGGAGAAAGCGAGCGGGGGTAAGTGAGGGAAACAAGAGCTGAAGACGATGGAGGAAAAAGGGAGAGACAGGTTTAACAGTTATCATCTGCGAAACAAAAGGATGACAAAGTGAGACAAAACAAAATCACAGCGAGAATGAGTGAGCGAGTGGGAACAAGGGATGAGAGCCTCTGTTGTGGAAACATCGCTCAGCAGAACTCAAGTCTAGCAGAGAGGCTGAGGCAGCTCCCATTGTTTGCAATGCACACTCGCTTGTTAAGTGGAATACCTGACAACGGGAGTAACGATCTAAAAGCTCCAGTAGAAGTGCCACAAGTTTAACATGCACACTAAATGGGCTAAAGGGGGGGTCCGAGCCACGCAAGCTAACGACCACAAGACCCAAAGGCACACTGTTGAGATTGCTGTTTATATTTTTTGTCTGGGATAGCTAAAAAAAAAACTCCTCTGAAATCTTTCAGTACAGGACCCCACCGATAATCGTTTCATTTTGTGGTGGTAGGGGACCAGGCAAGCATAAAATTTTTAAAAAAAAAATTGCCTTTCACTTCATTTAAGTGAAAATCCATATCATTAACATTAATCTTGTGATTCCTTGTCAATCAAAAAGGGAGATGCTGTATTCCACCTGGAAACTATATCACCAACGCAAAGCAACGCAACGCAACGCAACGCAACAGGAGTTCGGTAAGGAGGCTCAAACCCTGAGGACAGAAGCTACGTCACAATCTGGTGGCATCTTTTTTTCCTAGCAATCTGTATCTTTCGCCAGACGGCAGCAGGGTGAAGACACTGCGGCCGGGGCGGGTGTTGTCTTTCAGTATTCTTTAGGCTCCGTGCAGTCACATCACATCTTCTCTGCCAGTGGAGCAGCATCCCGATCAATCTCAGCAAATCATCACAACTCCGTCTCTCTGCTGATTCAAATGTTGTGGCTCTGCAACATTACAGCGCATGTAACAAAAGATCCCAAACTTCCAGCTGAAGTTAAGAACAGCTTCCTCAACACAGGGATGACTCACTCTGTACTGAGATGTGTTTATGTATGTGTATATAATTATATGAAAATGTCAAACTGTCTAGATGTCCCCCGGAAAGCACACTTGTGTCAGTCGTGTCAGTCCTCCTCTGAAAGACCTCAGATGCAGTTCATTAGTGGTAAGAAGACAAGTCACGCTGAGCACAGGGTGAAGCTGGGGATTAAAAAAAGCTAAACAAATTTGCCAATGGCCCCCATCAGGTTCTGCTGAGACATGCTGATCATCTTCCTTCGCTGTTTCTAGACACCCGTCATTTATATCAGAGGGAGTCCAGTTTGAGTCTCAACTAATGTTCGTATCCTACTATTTCTTTGTGATCTCCGTGATGGTCTGACCACCAGAGAGGACACTTCGAGTCTTTGATCAGAGTAAAGTACAGCATTACCTGCTGTGGATGCCAGATGAATAAACCTTTTTTGATTTCCCCTGATTTGTCTGCGCTGCACCGACGACACAGGTCATCAAAGCTGTCCACAGAATGAAATACCCTTAAGCCAATTCGGTCTAGTCTGACTATAGATGTATAACAAGAGCTACATACCAATCCCTAAGAACCACCTGCTCACTCAAATGAAATGGCCGTGTAGCTTTCAGGGTTTTCCACGCTTTTCTTGGCTCTGGGGAAGTTTTACATACAATACATAACAATGGCTTCAGAGTTCAATATAATTTACTTTGTTTGCAGTCAGAGGTTTCATGTCAACAGGCATACAGACGCCAGTTTGATAAAGATGGTGCCACAGGTCTGTGAGTGGGCAACAAGGACAAGTGGTGACGCCATGTCCAGCTTTTCTTAATCAATCCTTGAGTCTAAACATAACCGTACAGGAAAAAAGTTGTGGTCTAAAAAAACTAAAAACAAACTTTTCAGTGCTGAAAAATTGTGTCAATGTATACTTATTTGTTGATCAGATGGTTGTTAGATTGATTAGAAATTAGCTGTTATTCATATGTGCTAGTGTTGTCACAGCATCTGATGTTTGATCACTTGTTTTCTTGTTTCTTGTTTCCCGTCTATATATTCGCACAAAAATATCTATATTTCACGTAGAAGGGTACTGAAAAAGTATGCTGCAGAAGCAAGAATTGGTCCAGAAACTCTGGTATTGCACAGCTGCTAGTATCGACAAACAGTTAAAAACAAATTCCAGTATCAGGCTCTTAATGGTAAATGGACTTGCACTATGTCGATACAAGTTTATGTACCAGTGCCAGGCCCTGATTAACAGAGGCAAACCAAACCAAAAATACAAATATCAGACATCGCAATCCCCCAATACTCAAACTTGGTTAAAGTAGAACATGTTTTTTTTTACAGAGCTACAGCTCTGCTCTACGACAGCCATGCCGTACTGCAGGTTTTGAGGCTAAGCTGTGGGGACAACAGATGGCAGCTGGCTGAGCTGTTAGTCAGTGTGTCTGCCGGGTAGACATCACAGTGATATCAGCTATGGAGGGCCAACTCTCTGATCCAGTACTGAAGGAACACATGAAGAGAGCATCTGAGGGCAGCGCACCGATGTTAACAGTCCAATGGATCATCAACACAACACATGGGCATGGAGCACAAGTGTTTGGGCTTGCAAGTAGGCCTGTCACAGACACGTATGAATATACACTCACGCATCTCACTCTTCCCCCTGGGCAGCAGTGTGTGTATGTGCGCTGTGTTGCCATCTGATAGCAGCAGCAGTCTGTTCTCCCTTTCCCTCTTTCTCCCCCTCTCTTTATTTACTCCGCTGCGTTTATTTAACACATAGCTCCCAGCGAGGCAATAAATTAGCACTCAATAATAATCCGACTGATAATTACAGCCAGGCAGCTACGCAGAGGAAGGAGTGCGACAATACAGGCCAAAGTCCTTTCCTGCTCATCCTCCCCTCCTCCACCTGTAGTTTTTACTCCCTTTACTATGACCGTTCACTTCGTTAATCATCCGTCTATATTCAAATTTACACAGCACCATTAATGCAGATAAACCTAAGATCGCATGTAAACTAGGAGTATATTTGAGTATCTTCTTTAAATAACTTCTTGAGCATGGAATCTATTCAGGTTGTTCACCATTGTACTATGGTTTTGTCTTATGTTTGTACTCCATAGCACCATGTGTGGTTAGGTCAAGAGGAGATAAAAACAATCCAAAACTTGAAATTTGACGAGACACATACTTTATTGAAAATCAATACGACCAACCGAAGGGAGCCTTTTTTTTGGCATCTTTTATTTAACTTTTTTTTTTTGTTTTACAAAACTAGGAATGTTTGAAGCCTCACAGTTTTTGAAAATAAATGGAATCACTACAACTGCTGATTAAAAGAGTTCTGGATCGCCATGATTGGTCTGATGAGTGTTGATGTTTGAGCCACTATTCTCATCTTTAAATTCTGCCCTGTTTGCATCATCCCATATACTGGGTATGTTTGCCAAATTCCAGCATTTTACACAGCGTGTAAGGATATCGTGTTGTCACCGCAAGTTTGAGGAATTATTTAACTTGTCCCAGTTAAGGTTTTTGCATGGCTACATTTGAATTGCTAATCCAAACAGCCCACGACATATTGAAATATGAAATGCACTAAATATACATTTTTTATGACTCACCAAAATCATAGATCTAATCAAAAATCGTACTGCATTTAAAATGTCTAGAATCCAGGCTTGACTTTGATAGGATTTGACATTTTGACATGTCACAGTAGGAAAAGCAGGTGTTCAAGTTTCCCGACAGGCCATGACGTCGTGACAGTGTGACAGTGAGTCAGCGCGCACAATACCAACATCCTGCAACTGAAGCCTGTACATGGAATTCAGCCATTAATTTGATTATTTAAACGTGTTTTCTCATACTGTGACATGTCAGACTGTCTTCTCTATTCAGCTGTGATTTAATGTAATGCAATTTAACATAATCGATTTGACAGGATTTTATATTTTTACTTGCTCATGGTTCATGATTCACTCCCAAAAATAAGAAGCTACATCATTTGTAGCAACACTGCTTTTTGCCAGCAGATGCACTGCTAAGACTCTGTGTTGGATAGGTCTTTGATCCAAATGCATACAAACTTCCCAGTCTCAAAATTATATTTTTTTAAATTAGTTTTTTCTAAATCAGTGATCAACAGTATTTACGTTGGTAAAGATCCATATATAAATATTAATCATATCCCTAAATCCAGCTGAATTCCAAGATGACTACTCATGGCTATGTTCAAGATTAGGCCAAGTTGGTCATTATTGTCACTTAGAATTAGATATGTAGGGAACAGATCAAGATGTTTAGACATGGGCCCTGCAGTTCAAGTTAGCCAGGATGTTTTATTGATATTGATTGTGCAATTATACCATGTGCGACCAGATTGGTGGGGAACACTCTGACACCTATAAATTCACCAAGCTGTATAACATTACAGTTTAAAAACTAAATTTTGCATGATGACGCAGCATCACCCATTAACTGCTTCAGTGAGCTAGTGTACTCGTCTCTTATGTGATTATGGGCTTTTCTGTCAATTATAGACACCTCAAAGTGCCAGAGACAAGCTGAATTTGCAACAACATTGTCACTATAGGACTGCACAATATAGGTAAAAATGATTACATTGTGATTATTTTGACATATATGTATAACTAGCGACTGCAATGTGATCATTTTTGCATCATTGTGGCTTTTTAAATATTCTTCCTTTCCTTTCGGTGTGTTCTTGTGCATGTTAAATATCATGAAGGTTAAAGAGCCCAAACTCTGCGCCAACAGGAGATTCTCTCTCCCACTGAAAACACAGTTTTCCTGAAGTGCCTGAAACGCCTCAACAGTATTCCCGCCTTCAATTACGTGACTTATCGACATCACAATGCTCACGTGTTGAGTAAATTTGTTCTAGTAGTAACACAAATTAAAATCATGAACCTGAAAATGAATAAATACTTCTCCTTTAACATCAGGATGTGACATTACTTGGGGTCCGTCCAAACACACGTTTTCTTACATCTGGTTTGATTTGTCAGTCAGGGCATCTCTGCAGAACTATAGTGCTTCATTATAATGCTGTTTTGTCACACATTTTACCAGTGTCAAAAAACTGCAGCTTCTGCGATTTGGATATCACACTTTGTCACATTGCTAAGAATTCAATTAATTGTGAAGCCCCAATTCTGACAAGACAAGTCCAGTAAATCTTGGTACTCTGAATAACAAGACACACTGAGAACAGAACAGACATCAGGCTACATTGTTTTTTTTTAATTTACAAGGGACTCAAGTAAATTAAAAAAAGCAATGTAGCCTGATGTCTGTTCTGTTTTCAGTGTGTCCTGTTTTTCAGAGTACCAAGATTTACTGGACTTGTCTGCCTGCCTGCTTACTCGGCTCACCTTACCGACTATCAGAGAACGCAGTGAGGGAAGCTGGCTTTTTGAGCACGCAGACAGCCTAATAGCTTTACATGCAGAACCATGTCAGTGCCTGCAGATGACAATTACTGATAAAACCGCGGGCTTATCTGTACCCCACCTTCACTCACCTCTGCCCCTCCCCCTTCCTTCGCTGCTGACACCTCCCCATCTTCCCTGCACCCTCATTTCCCAACATTCCCTCTCCCCTTTATCTCTCTCTTTTCCGGTCTTGCGTTCCCTTTCACCCTTTCATTGCGTGTCATTTTCCCCTTTCCACTCCACTTTTACTTCCGCCTCTTTCACTTTTCTTAATCTTCTCCCTCCTAGACGTTTTTTCTTCCCAAACACAGGAACAAGCTCTGTGATTAACTGCGTGTGAATTTATACGTCTAAATGAATGAATGCATTTGTGCAGTGCACGTGTCCGCACACAGTTAAGGCATGTGTGTGTGTGTGTGTGTGTGTGTGTGTGTGTGTGTGTGTGTGTGTGTGTGTTTTGCATTCATACAGTCATAACTTTAAATTGCTTGACGGACGTGAATCTATTGATATTCATGACAAAACCGATGCGCTAAACAAGGCAACTCATTTAACCTGTTTTTCACTCATCTAAACAGCATAATAGCAGTGTATTACCATATGTCTGACTAAATAAGCAGTCAGAGGACTACATGAGAAAACATCAAGCTACTCACCAGCTCATATGTACTGCTATAATGAAGCATGTCCCCATCTGCCTCAGTCTGCTTCCCTCCCGTGTGTGTGTGTGTGTGTGCGTGTGTGTGTGCGTGTGCGTGTGTGTGTGTGTGTGTAAGCAGCTGTTTCACTCACACCCTTAACCAAAGTCTGAATGAGTTTCCTGAGTGTGTAAGAGAGAGACAACACTGTCGCTCCATCAGTGGAGAATCTCCAGCTGATTACATGGATTTAGGTATAAACGAGAGAGGCAGGTTTGTCCAATCAGAGCCGACATCTGGCTCATTCCAGCAGGGCTGCCTGACAAACAGACAGACAGACGAGAGGGATCCCGGCACTATCTCGCTCTCGAGTGGTGCTGCCGCCTCACAATGCCATCTGGGAATAAAAACGCGAGGAATTTCGCTTAACGTTTGGCCCAATGGTCTTTGTGGTGATGCACGGTGTTGCTAAGGGGAAACATTCCTGAGAGGTGAGCAGAATTCTGTGCTAGGGCTTTAAATATGTAGTACTTTCATCATCAATACATGAGATATGTGAAACAGAGAACAAGCACAGAACGCAGTGCCATGACACATTTTTAATGATGATAGTATGAGGTAATGTAAAAATTTTGATTGAAGATGTGAAAACGTATAACCTCAGGAACCCTGAAGGGCCCATGGGGGGGGGGCGCATCAGCGCAGATGTTAACTTAAATAGTATAAAGTTATAGCAAAGATCCCAAGTTTTAAAAGGCCCTAAAGCTACAGTACCTGCAACTCATTGTTTACCAAATATAGGAACATAATGAAGCAAATTAATGAAATACCCCCGATGATGTCGTAGTGATTTGAGCTGCGTATCCCCACTGATTCCACAAATCACTTCATTTCCAATACACAAGGTTCTCATTCAATCTGACTCAATATGGATTCTGTTCTGGGATAATTCAGTCACAATACCAATTCTGCTTGAATGTGAAAGAGATTCTGAGAGAAGTGATGATGTAAATGTTACAAGAAAACATCTAAACTGGCGCATTATTGAAAACATTAACGTTTACATTAAGAAATTAAATTAAACAGTTTGGGAGATTTGTGAGTGGAAAAATGAATAGGCTGTTGTAATGACTTTAGAATCGAATTATTAAATAACTGCTGTGGTGAAGACCAATTACAGTAGCGACAGATGTAGGCCTTTGTGTTTCAACAAAGGGAAATAAGAAATAAATCCTTTAACAACCTTTGTGGCCATTTAAATATAGCTTTCTCAGTTTATAAGGTGCATTTGAATGCACCGTGTCCTGTACAAAATGATACAAGTTCGTGTCTATCCATCAATCTAAGGATATTATGAATCAATGTCGACCATCGATTAAAATTGAAATAATCAACAGTGACTTCATCAGGTTCATTTCAATTTCAGCTTGCAACTTAAAATAATATACAAAAAGTCTGTATTACAGACAGTGGATTGTGGAATTCAAAGATGCGGGGTGTTCATCAGGCAGCGAGGATATAATGGAAGACGCTACTGCAGTAGATTATGAGGAATGTAGATATCCTACAGACTTAAAGCCTCCTCTGTTGGTGGCCCCATTAGTTCCCCAATCTTATGGAAGTACAACAAAGAAAACAGCATGATAAACAGAATGGTATCGCACTAATGAACAGAGAGTAGTTCATGAATGTCAATGAAACAGCTTTGATTAGTGCAAACATCTTCCCGAGTTTCCTGTAGCATTTTATAGTGGAGGAACACACCTCACCCTCGCTGATGAGAAGAAACCGGTCAGTTAAGTTAATTTAATCTCCTAAAATTGTACTGAACTAATTAAAAGTTTCAGGAAAAAAGGGCAGTGGTCATACATCACATAGTAAAGGTAATTAATTAATGAGGCGATTGTTTTAAACAGTCTTGTAGTAACTGTAAGTGTAACAAGAATAGATGTGTCAGGACCCATCAGATCCAGCTCAGCTGGTGACTGATCAAGGTAATTAATCAGAGCTGCATGTTGCCATGTCAAGAAAAGCACTTGAGGGCAAAACCACTTGAGTTCATACTGCAGGACTGGCTCCACTGGAGTATTCTGATCTTAAAATGTTCCTCATGCTGGGATGACTGACAGCATTTATCAGTCTTCCGTCTCACACATACTTGTCTTTTGATGCTTATCTTATAATAAATCTGTCTGCCTTCACATTGCTGCGTAACAGTTCACCCTTTATTTGGGCTCTGAGCACTGTCAAAACTCAGACGATCTACACTCAATTCTGTGCCTGAATGCATCCTGTGTCTGAACACTGAAGCCGCTGCCACTGCTCTGCTGAAGTGCTGCTCACGCTTACGCCTCCTGTATAGACACAGGGTGCAAGTCTTTCACTTTACCGTGGCAATTGTGTTGGAACTGTAATCATGACATGTACGTTTTATAATGTGCTGACTGACAGATGACGGTGAAATATTAAAACATCCAGCCGTGCCGTACAGCTCAACAACTAAATAAATGTAAATGACGCACTGCTTTTTTAAATATTCACAATAGAACTAACTTTTTACAAGTCACAAATAAAAGTGTCTGTGACTGTGGTGACAGTCAAACTCTAAGATAATTACTTCCTGTGGAACGACACACTGATACTCATTAATACGTATATAAAATGATGAGACAAAAAAAACGTCGACAGCTCTTAGCAGCTCAAGTGACAACTTCCCTGAAGACGAAAGCAATTTGAGCTTGATAATAAAATGTTCACCTTCACTGTGCCATTACAACCAAACACTGAAGTAAATACAATAAAGAAGAAATGAAAGGTCACTGTGCGAAGAGGGATTAGGCAGATTATTAGATTAACATGGGAAATAACATTTGTAACTGGCTTGCCGACGAGTGGATTTCACACTTGACAATGTAACTTAATAGAGTGCACGATGTTGAGAGAGACAAAGCAACAGACAGAATAAGAGAGAAGAAAGTAGAGAGATGCTCCCACCTTGATGAAAAAAAATCAGTGAAACATGGAACGGGCTTTTGTTGCCATCTAGTGTCCCTCCGAGGAACTGTTAATCTGGCATTTTCAACAGATGGGTGGTTGAGGAAACATGCAGCAACTTATCATTTAACTGAGGCTGAACTGAACCTTTGTACTCGTAAAATTGACACTTCACATTTGTTTTTAGCTCTGCGCAGTCTGCAGGCAAATCTTGTGTCACCTCTCGCGTGACAATCCCCCCCCGTGGTTTACATGACAACTCTAATCTCAGTACCTGGGAGAGTGCCACTAGTTTGTAAGCCTGTTCAATTGTGCATCCTGTGGAGGTTCAACATTTAGAAAGCATCAGGCAATTGCCAATGGAGGTGAAATTCCCCCTCTGTCAAAATCCCCTCCCCAGGGTTTTCCCTCTGGGACGTAGCTGTCATATACTGCTGAGCTTTCCTATCAATCTGTCTAACCCGTGCCAATTCAATGGAAAGACTTCAACGAAAAAATCCCAAATATGCACCTCAGATATACAGTCACAGTCAAAGGTTTATTGACAAAAAGAACATGCATATTCTGACAGTCTTGAGTTCCAATGATTCCTACAACTCTCATTACTGTGATGGAGAAACATTAACTGTCACAAAAACATTAATGAAGTTTTGTCCAATAGTGAAATTATTATAGCACCCAAGACCCAGTCTTCTGGGCCTAGTGTTCCAGCAGGACAATGATCCCAAACGCACATCAAAAGTGATTAAGGAATGGTTAAATCAGGCTAGAATTAAAGTTTTGCCTAAAGTCCTGTATTGAGCACCATCGAGAACATGTGGACTGTGCTGAAGTCTCTCCCAGGTGGCCACAAATTAAGCTGAACTTCACTGACTCTGTCAAGAGGATGGGTTTAATATTCAACCAGAGGACTCCCAGAAGCTTGTGGGTGGCTATCAAAAAAGCCTAATGGAGTTTAAATTGGCCATGAGACATTTAACCAAATATTAGAATTACTGTATGTAGATTTGGTCATATTTAGACCTATAATAAATTAATTACCGAACCGAACTTCATGAATGTTTGTTGTGACAAAGTCAAATGACTTTGTCACAACAAACATTCGTTCCACTCATTCCATCACAGAAAACTGAAAACTGTACAAACCATTGGAACTCGAGACTGCCATGATATAAATGTTCTATGCAGATTTATGATAACTTTTTACGACGACACTATGTTACATAATGGTGTCACACGCTAGGGATTACAAGACCTAAAGAAACTTCAAGCAGCTTCAAAGATCCCATCTTATACTGTTTTTCATCAATTTCACACAGCTGTCAGAGGTCCAACAACTCTGTATTCAATATGCATTGCCCCAAACCCATCAGTGGTCCTGAATTTCTGCTGTCTAAAAGTCGCTCAAGTGAGCTCTACTGAGAGCAGGCTGTTTCTGTGCCTGCACCTTTAAATGCTAATGAGCTCCGTCTGTCAACACCTGCCATGCCTGCTACACGCCCCTCTCAGAGAGGGATGCCGCTATGGATAGCGGTAGCATGTGCTAATGTTTTTTACGGTGGATGTATCACATGGCTCGTGGAGATGCTTTCATTCAACCATACCATTTTGACCCAGAATCAGACCCAGAAGGAGAGGCTCCTGAAGAAGTACAGACTCTGCTAGTCTAGTTAGCCAATTTCCAGCCGACTTCACCATACTCGTAGGCAACTTTAAATACTATCAACCCGTGGCGACACTTATCTGTGGCTCGGGTGCAGTTGCTGGGTCCGGTATGGGTGGGACTGTTCCTTTTACGAGGGTCAGTGTCGAGGCAAAGCCAGCTTTGTACTGACCCTCGTTACTGAAGCAGTCCGATGTGAAGTGGTTAGCACACACATACAAGCTAACACGAACCGCAGCCGGCACGTTGTCATTAAAAATGAAACACAACCACTGTCTCTTCTGTTGTTCTGTAGCTGGGACAGAATATAGGCACTGATGTTGATTTTTACAACCGACAACAGAGCAATTTGCGTGTCTAGCTCTGAGCGATGACATTGCGAAACACTGCTAGCTTACTACTGGACATAATGAACTTAACCTCAGGGATGAACGCCCCCCTCTCGGATATCTCCTATCACTGCGCAGATGAGGTCGGTCTATGACCTCCTTTTGTTACGTAACGACAGGAGCAGAATCTGAACAGCCTGTAGGAGCGCTATCTCCACCCGCTTACCAGTGGGTGGGCTGCAGAGACCATGCAGGAATTGCTTGCTTTCCTTATTCTGGGAGTTGGCAGGCTCAGGGAGGACCAGCTTATATATGTAGAGACCAGAGAAAACGTGTTTTACATAATATGGGACCTTTATTTTTTAAACAAACATCCTTAAAACAATGTGAAAGGGTTTGTGTGTAGTGTTGAACCCTATCGCGATTATCTGCAGCTTGCCTCGACTTTAGAGGAGATGTATCATGCTCATTTTCAGGTTCAGAAGTTTGTTTTGGGTTTCTTCTAGAATAGGTTTACATGCTTTAGCGCTCATTCTGTCCAGTGCTGCAGCACAGTGTTCCCCCTCTGTCTGAAACACTCCGTTTTAGCTCCTGTCTCTTTAAGGCCATCCTCCCGAATACACATTCTGCTCTGATTGGTCAGCTCACAAATGCCTGAGCCAGTGCTGCTCACTGTGTCTCAAGTCAGCACTGTTTTGTTTTCAGCTACCAGTTGGTTTCAACTTTACCGTAAATACGGGCATAAATCATGCACATGTGTGACATGGTGACGCAGTGTGATGTCAGGAAGTCACGGAATTAAAGGCAGGACTGCTGACCAGGCGTTTCAGGCAGTCTCTGTCAGAGAGATGAGCTTCTGTTGGTGCGCACTTTGGGTATTTAATCTTTAACGTGCACAAGAAACTATATAAAAGGAAACAAACAAAAAGGCAGAAGATTCATTTAAGGAGCATATTAGACGCTTTCAGCTCAATGTTAAGCCCTTCAGCTCGAAACATTACTGTTTTGGTTCACTTCTCACCTTCTCAAAGTGTTGTTTTCAGCTCCAGCAGGCAGAGGCTTTCTGAAAAAAGTCTCTGAATGAAAAACCTACTGTACACTACCTGCTCAGCACCAAGCTGAAACACCGAATGAAGGATAATGTAGCTCCATATCTTCTAGATGTCAACTTATAAAAAGTGATAAAATGTCCATTTTATGTAGTATCAGTGTGGTGCCTCTGGTTCTCAAATCTGCTGTGAGCCCCATACAGATTTTTCTCCTGACACCTTCAGAAAATGTTTTTAGAATAACATGAAAAACCCTATTATTCACACATGGCAACTTTAACCAGCTCATATTTTTTCCCCGTCACATTATGTCCTAGTAATATACAACCGATTCACTTGCGCTTTACAGTTGTTTTCAAAGAATCACGAAAGCTTGGATGGCATTTTGTATTAACTGAAGCTCCATCAGACAAAGTTAAAGGGCAGCTAATAAAATGGGCCTCCTAATTGTTCTACAGAGAGAGAGAAATTTACCATATGCTAATGTGACTTATAACCTTTTTTTCGTCCTTTTTTGCTTTCAACAGGCACCAAAAGGCCATTAATACATTATAAAAAGAGAAAATCCCTTTTAGCCCTTTAGTTCGACTTCCTTTCTTCCCATTCTCCCGTTCCCCTCTCTCATTCTGAAATTAATCTGTGGAAGATTTGCCATTAACAAAGACCATTGACAGAGTGCGGCGCAGTGGGTGAGGGCCTTGGCTGAAAGATGAAGAAAGAGCCAGAGGAAGAGCGGGATCAGGCAGTTCACCAGGAAGAGGACAAAAGACAGGAGGAAAAGAGTGAGGGAGTGAAAGGCGGAGAAAAGAAAGACGCAACCAAATAGCCCATGCCGCACATCATTTGTCTGGCCCTCTTTGACTTGTGACTCAGTGCTGCGCCAACGCACACACAGGACAGGAAGCACTTAGTCACCTGTCTCCCTGCTCCTCACACCTTTGTTCCACACTCAAGGCTGGACTCCCGTACCCTGTTTCTATCGGCTCCCGCAGTGATTCTTTACAAAGCGGCTGGCCGCGCATGTATACCGTAAACTCTCACCTCTTGCGCTCTCCTCCTCCTTTCTCATCATCACCCCTTTTTTCCTGCCAAACTTCTAAATGAAACACTGATGTTTTGTCATCTTCAGCTTGTCCTTTCAGTCTCTTTGCCTGTTTGCAACATGTGATGGGCACTAAAGGTGACTTACTTCTTCGAGTACTTGCAAAAAATGTTTTAAAAAATAAACTACCCCCAATCAAATTCCCCTTTCACACTGCATGAAAACACCCACTGACATCCGGAATCTGTCCTGAATGGGAATATGTACAATCGGCATTCATTCCCACATCATATTTTGCTGCAGTCATGGGTATTTATCGATTCCAGTTCCAATCAGCAATGACGGAATTGTGACACACAGGTGGATGCGCTAATATTTGTCCCCTTTATTCGGCACGATGCTATGACCTGCAATGCAGGGTCACTTTATGTTTAGTATTTATGACAAATATTTTTGTACAGAGCAAAAATATTTAAAAGTGTATTCTGTCTTGTATCTAAAGGGGTGCTGGGGTGTTGTGCCAAATGTTCCATCTATCTTTTCTTTCTTTTCCATTCATGCTCGTTCACCATACTTGATCTTTACTGCCAAACACTCTTTTCTTACACCAACATCCTCTTAATTGCAAACTAAGTTAAGTCATCTAGTAAACTTCCTTCATTCATATTTCCCTCCATATTCTTAAATTCAATGAACAAAGATAAGCAAATAGTCGCCCCATCTCATCTCCACACTGTTGCTATACTCGTCCACCTCTTCAAGACACTCCAGGAAATGTTAAATCACTTGTGAAGGCTTCTTTTTCACCCTCTGGTTCATTCGCTCCTCTTCAGCTCAATTCTACAGGAAATGCGTGTCATCTTCTCTTTCGCTCCCATTCATTCTCGGCTCCTCGTCGTTCCTCATCCTAACCCCTTCACAAAAACGTTCAGTCGCTTCTTTTTCATCCCCGCATCCTCCACCCATTACTTAGTCAATGCTTAATCAGCTGTCACCTCTTACTTCTCATAGTCTCATTTGTTCAGCCTGCCTCATCCGTTTTCTCCAGGCAATACTGCGTTACTTTAAACTTTCCCGTAAAAGGGTGTGAAATTAACATTGGCCATCTGCCAAATGGAAGTCGTTCTGACCACAGCAGCCCACTAACTTTGTCCAGACACCAGCAGCCATGCTGACATGTCCTCTAATTGAAGGGTTCTTTATGAAAATACATGAGAATTCTTAGTATTTTCAAAGTACATATAATGCAGTTACTGCAGTAAAGGTGCAAATGGCAGTCATTTTTGAAGTAATAACAAACCATATTTATGATACGCACATGTCTGTGTCGTTGTTTCTTTTAAAAGGTGCACTTAATATTATTACATAAACGACTATGGCTTAAAATCAGGTTATATTTTTTGGGGTAGTGGAAACCAAAACAAACTTTAAACGAATTAATATTAGATTCACCAGGTGGTCAGACACGCGACTCTACATGAATGGTGGTGTTGCTCCATGCTTGCCGGATGTGTCAGCGGTCGATTGTTTGCTTACATCATCCTTATACGGAGATATTCCGTCAAATGTGATATTCTGCTTTTTGTGGAGTTGTCACAAAGTGAGAAATACATGAATAAATAGAGTGCTTTAAAGCAGTAACTTTAGAAATGAGAAATAACACATTTGTCTTTTAAATGTTAAATGTAACAGTAACAGTAACAGTAAAATGCACTCTTCAGTTTAGTGTTGTTGTTTCCAGGCTTATTTGGTCTGGTATAAACAGTATAGTGGCTTATTTTCACCGATCTTAGCGAACTTGCGACACATAGTGTTCTGTAACTGAGCCACACTCTTCCTTTCCCTGTGTGCTGTTATACTGTATTTTAACCAACATTTTTCATTTTCATTATTTTTATTTTTATTTTTTTTAACTCAACAGTAGCCAAGCGTTAATGGTGAGAAGCTGGAGGTGATGAGCTGCCAACGCAACACTCAAAAACACACTTTGGTCTTTTTCATGGATTCTTATCATCAGGGTACCGTATTGAGTGACTCCTTAACAGCCCTAAGGGGCAACCCGCTGTTTGTTGAGCCACAAAGGACTAAAGAGGTCTACCTAGAAGCTTCTCCTGCTCTCAGTTCAAAGGGTGTTATCTTTTAGCTGGGGCAAGTTTAGACAGGGCCTCCGAATAATAAGTGTTTCTCCATTCGCAGAGTTTGAAGAAATGTAATGCATATTCCGGCCAAAACCTTGGTTGTGTTGGGCCGACGGAGCTCAACACCGACGTTGTACCTGCTTGACTTCACAGGGATTTTTGGTTGCATGGGACAAAGAGCTGTAGATGATAGGCGATAGTGCTCTCTGGTACAGGGAAACAAATCTCATGTCAGTGTGAGCAAATCTGCCCACACTTCATGTGTATGCGCGTATATGTATTCATATCACACGGAACGGTAATTACAAGGGGCCCTCAGCATTGGCGAGTCCAGTCCCGCTCGACAGGTCACTCTGCTCACGCCGTCCCTCCAGCGGCTTTCTATTAGCGGCGCCGGAGTGTGTTGGAGTGGAGATTAGACGGGCGCTACAGCATGTCTCAACACAGGGGGAGGGAAGAGGAACAGGCGGCAGCTGGCGTGTAAAACAAGCTCTCCCCTTCCTACGACCGAACCTCCAACCCCTCACTGTCCCTATCTCTAGCTACAGGAAACTCTCAGGGTGCAATTTACCGCTTGCACTGCACTGATAATACTGTCTCCAGGGCAGGAAGGAGAGAGTGATGGGCTGGGATAGAGAAGAGAGAAAGACAGAGGGAGATAGAAGGTGGGGGTGATAGACAGGGAGCAAGGAAGAGAGGGAGAGAGAAAATGGTACAGAGAAGGGGAGACAGAAAGAGAACAGGGATGTAAAAGGTGAAAGGAAGAGGAGGAGGAGGAGGAGGAGGAGGGAGTATCGCCATGGAAATTACAAATGCAATCCCAAGACCCAATTTGTGTCAGAGCGAAATGCTCCAACATGTGATTACACCAGAGAAAAACCCCACCGGGCTGAATCATGACTTGACCCTGTACAAACGTATCTCCAGCCACTGACAGACACTCAAATGAATCCACTTTTACAGCTTTATAACTGCATGTAAAAATATAATTAATAAATAAATAAATGGCCACCAGTCAAGAGTGCTGGAATGACTGCTGACTAAAACTAAAAAAAAAAAAGATCCAGTGTCATCACACATAGACTACAACAGCTCCACCAGCAGGTCACCAGCGAAGGTTGCAGTTGGAAGAGAATTTCAAATCTTCCACCAATTCAGTGTCTCTGCCCCCAGGAAACACAGACCAGGAAGAAGGGCTGGGCGATGCTGCCTCCAAATAATATCACATCATTATACACCATATCATCATTTTTTGGAAATTTCCTCAGAAGCACTAAATAAACGCTTGATTAAAGGGTCGCGGTTCAAACATTTTCTATAGATCTCAGTCAGACTATAATTCCACTTTAACCTAAACTTTCAGGCAATATATGCTTTGTATATTTTTTAAGTACATAATACACACGCACACAAAATAAAATAAATTGCATGAAACAAATATGAAGTACTCTCTGAAGTAGTGTTAGGTTTACTAGCAGGCTATGAGAAGGTGGGGGGAGTTGGAAGAAATCAGGTATCACAATTTATGATTAAGCACCTTGATAGCAATATTGCACCTATTTGTACTTTCATGACAATATGAACACAATGAGCTCTTTCAGTTATTTAGTAGTAGTCAGACCAAGTACCTATAAGAGGTAGACCAGTCTGATGAGTTCGAGAGGTCTCATCAATTTACTGTGGAACAGCCTTTAAAACCAGGATTAGACAACACTTTTCATAAGCAGCTCAAAACTAAACTGTGTTTAATCATGGATTGGTATGTCTAACCTTCCTACCTTCATTTTCTGTGGATCTGTTGTAGGTTGGGAACTATAATTAATGAAACGCACACAAGATGTCAAACTGCGGCAGAAAGCTGAGCAGCGCTTTTTTGATGCCGTCTGCCCTTATTTGAGCTAGCAAGTGTAAATGTCATGTGTTTCACTTTAGTCTCCATGTAAATGTAACGGTTTATGTTATCAATATTCATTGTGACAGGGATTTTGCTCAGTACTCTCTGACCCTTTGTGGGGGACTGGGAGGGAACCCGCAGCTGTGTACAGGAAAGAAGAGCTTTCAGTTATGGAAAGAGGACTGTGTGTGTGTGTGTGTGTGTGTGTGTGTG